>VNJV01019367.1:0-23719 GCA_008042635.1 Drosophila nikananu | reverse complement strand
CGGGCCAGGCTCAAGCCCAGCTCTGGTCTCGTGAAGATTTGATTTAGTGTGAGTACGGGAAAATTGTTCGTTTCGTTTGCATATCTAAATTTGAGTTTTGTATCTGGCAGATACAATAGATTTATCTATTTGGGAATTTGCTTACCTTTTGGCTGTTTTTGGCACATGCACAAAGCGGCCCAAACGGCTTTATGGCCGGCTAATAAAATTGAAGATTCTTGGGAAAATGTTTGGGAAGAGCAAATTGTTTTTATAAGGTGTTTGGGGGGTGTTTTGAAGATGTAATACTTCCAATACTATTTAATGGATATTTACTTGGCTTATAAACATCAATATTTTAATCTTGAAAACTATATAATATAATATATATGTCTTACAAAATATTCACTTAATTTGAAAGTCAAAAAAGTCTTTTAAAATGTATTATAAAAATCAGGGATCCTTTCAAAATTCTCCATAGCATTCATTCATTCATATATTGTTAAAAACATGAATATTTTATAAGCCTGGGAGACCTCAGATTCAAGCCCAAAGGCCTGATCTCATAAGTGTGGCAAATAGGGGTTACATTTTGTACTCCCCATAACGCCATTTCCAAAACTGTAAAACTAATCGACTTACGCGCACGCCCATCCAAGACGAACTTATCCTGGCCTGTGCTTCCTTATTATATTTTAATAGGCAATAAAACAGCGACTCTTTCACTTTCACATCCCATACACATCCCATTGCCATCCTTATACCCTCCCCAGTCGAAACCGCCCACACCAGAAGGGTAAAAGCCCCATTTCGACTTGGCTTTATGTGTGTTACAAACTTATAGAGCACTAAACATGATCGTCAAACATCCAACATCATCATCCCAATGTGATCGACATGATCGGCAACTTTATGGCAGCCTCATCTTCGGAGCACATCCCAAATATTTAGTAGTACAGGAAAAAAATAGTTATACATTTGGAAACTTATAAATTAAATGAAGTATCAAAAAGAATCTTTAAAGCTTTCTAAATTGTAAACCTCACATTTCTTTACTGCTTTGATAATTTTCTTTTTCAAAGTTAATAAATGTATTTTATATATAATTTTTTTCTTCTGTGCAGACATATCCCCAAATTGACATGACGTTGTCGTTTGGCTTGGTTTAAATTTTGTCTCATTTTTAGCTGGACGTTTTTTTTTTGTCTACTTCCATTTAAACTCTGGTGTGGTGATGGTGTGGCTTGGTGTGGAATTCGTGGCATCATCGGCAACAACTTGACTCTGAGCCGAAGTCAACTTGCTGCAGTTAAAGCGTGTCTTCAAGTCTGTTATTAAATCAATAATGAAGCACACGAAGCGCCCCGAAGCCCCATCATCATGATGATGATCCGGCTACATCATTAGCACTAGTTGTTGCTGTTGCCAAGTTGCCAGTTGCTGGTGTGCTGGTGTGCCGGTGTTGCTGTTGCCATTGCCTTTGGTGTTGCTTCTCTGGCACGCCGGCTGACACACAAAAAACATCGTGGAGTTCACGGAACGCACCCAAAAGCCAAACTCCGTTTTCGTTTTTTGATTTCCTCTCAGTCCCCCTCCCGCCTGGATTTTCCTTGCGATTTTTTTTGTTTGGGTCTTAGACAAGCTTTGTTTTCCAGCTAGGAATTGGCGGCGTACGCTTCTCCCCGAAAGAAATCGAATTCGAATTCGAACTATTAACTTATTGCAGTCAGTGCAAGTCAAAGTCGAGACGTTTGCCATATTTTCCTTCGATCTTAACTCGAACCCGGCGCATTCCAGCCACGTTTGTCTCTGTTTCAGGCTCGGCAAGGTGTTGGGGTTAACTAAGGTGTGATAAATGTTTGCCATCGATAGGTCGCCCTACAGTTTTGGCTTCGATTTTGTTTTCCGTTTTTTGTTTTTCGTCATAATTGTTTTATTATGGTCGTGTGGGTCTTGGTTTTGTTTTTTTGGGTTTTTTTTCGGGAGGGGGGCGCCAAAGTCATTCTCATTGCGACTGTCTCGCTTTCAGTTTAGAAATAATAAGAAGAAATATATAAGGCGAATAGTAAAGCAAAGGGGCCAGCATCGTGACAACGCTCCCCCATAACGAAAGCTCTGAGATATAAAACAGCCGGGGATCTTGTCTTATTTTTCGGCGTTTTTATCGCCTTTTTTGTGTGGGTTCTCACAGTCGTCGCGGAAAGTCGTCTTCTGATGTCGAGCGAAAACATTAAATTCAATTGCATTTCAACTTGTTCGGTTACAGTTGAATTTCGCTAATTGAAACGGCTTGAGAAACATTTTTTTATTACTTAAATATTCCTCAGGGGAGGCCATACCATAATTTTGATTTTAATATTAAAGTTGCAAGGCAAATCCAATAATTTATGTAAAAAAGAAAAAACTATAGTTCAAAATATTAAGAAATAAACCAGAAGTTAAGACACATAAGAAGAGATAGGACAAATAATTATGTAGATAAAAGATATGATATTCTAATGATTATTCAGCATGTGAAATTCTTAACTCAAAAAATGTATGTGACTAAAATTCTCTACAATTCAAAGTTCCTTCTATCGACGTTAAACTGTATTTTCTTAAGCTGTGACTGCTGCTGCTGCATCTTTTTTTTCCCACTCACCCACAACGTGTTAGCTGTAGCATCGATTTTCCTTTTAGTTTTTTTGTATCTTTTTGGTGGTAATTAATAGTCAAAGACGCCTTGGCCAACAACCCACAACTTCAGGCTCTCCACTTGTGCATAAAAATTTGTCCATTCCAGTGGCTGCCTTGTTGTTGTTGCAGCAATTGATGTTGCCACCAACACGCAAGCCTTAGCAAACTTTGTTTGTCTATTACTTAATTGCCAGGCAGCCCGAGTCGAGGAAAATATCGAGAAGGAGCTGCAAGGTATCCAAAGTGCGGGAGGAGGCCCCCACAATAACAATTAGCGTGGCATTTTAATATGCATTATTGGCGGGAAAAGATCGCACACTGATTTCCCTGGCAGAAGAGTCACGACTTTTCGGCAGGACGAGGACGAGGAAGCCATCTCCATATGCGTTTCTCTGTTACTTTTTTCTTTTCAATTGTTTTTGGGGGAATCTTAATTACACAATTAATTTGCTGAGGCATGCAAAGTAAATGTTTTTACTGTTTACTTTTGTTGGTAACTCAAAGAGCCCGCATAGAAAACAAAATTTGTAGTACAAATAACCAACATTTGGGGTTTGATAATGTACACCTTTCCCTAATTTATAGTTTAAATATTGTCATACAACCATTTCAATGGCAAAACAATTATTTTAAAGACAATGTCATTCAAAAAGATGCAAACAACTGTGGGAAATATTTTCGATCTTAAAAACAAAGAGTATTTTTCTCAATATAAAGCCAGGGAGCTTTTGTAGTGCAATTAAATAAAATCAAATAAATTTGTTTCATAGAAAACTCTTAATTTACAGCAGGTGCCTAAAATTAACATGTTATTCAACACAAAATCGAATGAATACTAATAAATTCCTTTGGCTTGGATTTATTTATAACCAATACTTTTAGATCTGTTAATTGCTCGCTTTGATTAGTGCAATCTAAATAAGTAACCCGACACCAAAACAAAAGAAAACACCATAAAAAATGGCTCCAAAAAACTATGCTCCACAAAAAAAGCCAAAGAAAAATAATGATAATCTAACCGATGACAGCTCACTGAGCAGCGACACGCAAAATGAAGCTGTAAGAACATGGCTCAGAATGGATACTGTTTTATTTTTTTGGACAAACCAGTCTGGGTCTCTGCGATGATCTGTGAATCTGTGCTGAAGTCCATGGGAAGCGGTGGCAAAAAAAAAATAAGACAGAAAAATTGATTACAATTTAATGCTGATGCGACTGCTGCCGGTGCTGTTGCTGCGCCGATTCTTAATTTAGTCAAATCAACGCTTTTGTGGAAGAATGTCTCTAAATCTTCGCTTTTTAGCGCATTTAGCGGCGACTGGTCAGCGGCCGGGCCGTCAAACGAAAGCAAAAGCAATGGCCAGAGCCAAGTTAAGCGCACGAGCGGAGCCAACACGAATATAAATCACGGCTAAAACACAAGTCACAGTTATGAAGTCGCAAAAAAAGAGGCAAAAAAAGCGCAAAGGAACAGCGCAAAGTCACCGCAGATGATGCGGCGCATGCGCAGCGCGTTCTCAGCGCTAGATTATTTTTATTTTTTGCTTTCTTCATTTCTAAATACTTTAACTTATTACCATTTAATCTTAATCCTCAGTAATTGTTAAAAATATTATTATATATTAAATTAATTAAATAAGAACAAAGCCTTCGCTATACAGAAAGTTCTGTGAGAACGAGTTCTTTTTATTTTTTAGATGTCAGCTTTCTTTCCCATTCAAGCTAAGCCTGTTTCTTCTTTGCATTTATTAAATATATATTTAATTATTATTTATTAAATATATAGGTATGTAATTGTAAAGTAAGAGTATCCATTAATAAGTATTTCCAAATACAGAGTCTTTCTTTTGTGTGACTTTGCCTTTGTTTATCGCTTTTTATGCCGCAATCGAATCGCTGCGTTTTAGTTCTAAGATCGCATCGAATCGGATCTCGGATTTTGGATTTTGGTTAGTGGGCAGTGGGCAGTGGTCTGTGGAGTGTGGGGTGTGGGGAGTGGGTGCTCGGGTCATAAATTCAGAGACTAACCATAGAAGCCGCACCGCACCGTGCACAGAACCGGACCGGTTGGATCACTTTTACTCTCATCGTTAGCGGATTGTCGGTCGCATCATGAGTTCTCAAGCCGTCTCTTTCCGCCAGAGTAAGGCCCTCTCTGTCTCTTTTGGCCAAGATGTTTGTGTGTGTGCGCCGTAAACCAATTTTAATTTATGCTAATTGTTCCAAGTTGGCAACGTCAATTGGGCGACAGCACGCGAGAAGCGCAGTCAAATCCGATTCCGAAACCATCGGCAATTTTACATTTATTTTTTTTGTATTGCTTTTAATTTCGACTCCACTTAATTGGAAGCCGAAATTTGTTAGACCTTCGCGGAGTGCCTGTAACCGAAAAAAAAATCCAAGCTGAAACTGAAAATGAAAATGAAAAATCGAGGCAAAAACCGAAGCAGTTTTTTGCACGCATTTCTTTCGCTACGACTTGGGATTGATGCACAAGGTCGGAATCGGTGTCTCTTGATCGATGCACAATTGCCGGCAAGTGATGGCTACTGTGACGATTCCAACGATCTGACGATCACCAATCTAACGATCCATGGATCTACTAGGGCACACAGAAAGAAATCTAAATGTACAACTAATTGGAAAGCCCTGAAGACATTCTTCCTTAGATCCTTTTAAAGACAAGAAAGACCCTTATTAATTCTTCATCAGATTTGATTATTTTATAAACATTTTCATACCACTACTTCGGAATTATAGCTATGAAAAATACCCTTCCTAGATAATTTTTATAGTACACTCTCAATGAAATATCATTAGAGGTATATATCACTTCATTAATAACCATTTTTCCCCGTGCAACAACGATTCACCGATCGAGCGATTATGCTGATTGGCAACTCACACTGGCAAATACAACACAAACAACTTGCCCCATAATTCATCGCATTTTATCGTTATTGTACTTAGACGGAGACTCTTTTTATATACATTGTTGGAAAGATATAGATATATTTTTCCCTCTTTCCGTGGCGTGTTAAATGCATAACAAGGTTCTTGTTTCATCCGTTAGATCCGCAATCGAAATCATAGTGCCTTTTTCTCTCTTTACATATACGTTTGTATATTTATTTTTTTTAAGCCATAAATCATTCAGAGCTGTGGGAATCGAAGTGTATCGCGGTATCTCGCGGTATCTCTGTATCTGTATCTGAGCCCCGGTGGTGACTCTCTGGACTGGAGATGGCGAAAAGTTCAATGTTAAAAGACAGACAAAAGAATTTGCCACAGTTCAAAGCATCATTCATTATCCAATTGCGATCGAGCCAGGCCGTTTAGACCGTTAACAGTTAACTGGGCAAGTCAGAGCGCCCCGAGAGCGCCCCCAAAAGCCAAGAGGTCCAAACAAATTGAATATCGAAAAGCCGAAACTGGGCGCGTTTCGGATCTGCTATTTGTCTTAGCCTTTGTCTTTTTATTTGCATTGCTCTGCCCCAGTGCCTGGTTAACATGGTTGGCTCCGCTTGTTACCAATTTCTGAGCTGTTTTTTGTGGTTCAAGGCTTCGGCTTGACAGTGGCTCAAAGGATGTGGAAGTGTTTGTCTTTAGTTAGTTAAGCCAGGGAGCGGCCTTTGGGTACTTGTTGATTAGTGTTTAAGAAACAATTTTGATTAAATTAACTAATTTGAGATATTTAATATATTTTGAAAAGGTTGGAAAGAAAATATAAATATTATACCATATTTAATATGTTTGATGTAACAACTTCTTTAAAATGGCAAGTATTTTTGTATTAAATTTTGGTATAATCATTTTTCACTCAAAGCTTATTCATTTAATTATAAATTTGCCTAAATATAATTCACCATTTGAAGAAATATAACTAACAGGATTTGAAAATGTAATCCCTATTATCCACAAAGAGTTTGTACGAGTTTTTCAAAAAAACAAACCTAGAGGGTAATTTTGTGTTAAATATGAAACATATTAATTGATTCAGTTTTATCAGCTCCCAATACATAACTGTCATATCACTTATCGATTAATGGGCTTCGCTCTGCATTCTGAAAGCGCTGATTTGTTGCCAGTCTGAATTTAATAGTGCCATAACTTACGCCAAGAACCTGTATTTAGGCCCCAAATGGACGACGAAGAGAGTTAATTAAATCGATTGCAAAATAAATGTGTTAATTGAACGAAATATGTTCCCAGCTGGCGAAGATGAACAAAAGCCCGGGGGAATACCAGAGCAGCCTGGCCAGAAGCTGACCACAAAAGTGAAGGCTTCTTCTTCATAAAAACAAATAAAAATAAAAAACAAGATGCAGTCGAAACCGCGACTGCAGATTCACACATGGTCAGTCGAAGTCTGAGAACTTTCAAGTCGCTCACAGATGCTCAGATATACATATATATGTATATATATACTGGATATATACGTTTGTGTATGGCTAAATTTTATTTGCTGTCTGGCACATCGCAATCGAGTTCGTTGACGGCTTTTAAGCATCTGCAAAATGTAACTACTAAGCGCCGTTTTTTTCTACTTCTTTTTTAAAACTGGCAGCGGCTTTAATTGAGTATATGAGAATGAGAATATTAGATTTTCAAGGCCAGAGTCCGCTTGGAGCTCTGCTTGGCCCCGGCTTACGGCTTAGTTTCGCAACCACGACGGCGTCGGGGTCTCCCAGAGCTGGATGGAGATGATGGTGGGCGCCGCATCAGGTAACTGGAACACAATGCGGGCATTCAGATTAAAGACGAAGCCAGGAGCTCAGAGTTAAGAGAGGGGTTTTTAAAGGCAGGGAACGGCATAGAAATAACGAGAGATGTAAGAGCCTGGAAGGCTGAACAATAGCATCAAAACCTTTGGTTAATTTGGTGCAGTTTATCTTGAAGTTTAAGCTTCAAATGCTGAGAATTAACCCATTGATCCTGTGAAAAATTGTTATAAGTTAAGTCTTAATAAAAGAATACCAAAACGGAGCATTGCTCCGTCAAGAGAGGAACTCACCAGCTTTACTTCAATTCTTAACTCTAATCTTTACTTATACAATTCAAAGAAGAATAGAAATTTGGTGTATTTTTCAGAAATAATTTAAAAACTGCCCCACAAATACCTGGTTTATATTCTGATATACAAATCCCAATTTA
Organism: Drosophila nikananu; assembly: GCA_008042635.1. Lineage (NCBI taxonomy): Eukaryota > Metazoa > Arthropoda > Insecta > Diptera > Drosophilidae > Drosophila > Drosophila nikananu. The sequence goes on along the minus strand of VNJV01019367.1, from coordinate 15,910 downwards.
AATACAAAGAAAATAAACGTTGTACTTCCAACAAATAATGCCAATTTTTTTGGTCACTGAGCAACGCGATTCCCAGTGTTAATTTGTTGCTAAAAGCCACTCATTAACGCAGATATTATGATGAATATAACGAAAATTAATTAAACATTTTTATGATGCACCAAACAGTTAGTCCAGACACCGAATGGGCAGCGAGGACCATAAAACCGAAGATACAAATACAGAACGCGGAGAGTCATCGGGAGAGTGACTTAATGTATTCTCTTAGTAGCGCATAAATTAGTCGCTTAATTGTGCCGGCAGAGATTACGCTTGGGAGGTGCCGCTGAATAAAAAATAACACAAAAAAACCACAGAATATTTAGATCCTGTTCTGGCTAAGGTGGGAAGATCAGATTGTAATGTTCATAATATCTAAAATATGCAAATCGTTGGGGCTTGTCAAGTGCTTCTTAATGTAACAAATAATATAAAGAATTTAACTAGACCTTAATTGATTGTAAGTGCCTTTAAGCCAAAGGAATTTGCATTCGTAACGCTTCAGTAATTTTATATTTGATCTTGAGTCAAAGAAGGTATATTAAATGATTCCATTTGTTTCCAAATAAATTTATTTTCTTGAAAAGTATTTCTTTCTTCTACAAAATGCTCATTTAATTCCAATCACTTGGCAATCTCTTAGAACAGACCCCCCGTCGACATGTTCTCTGCTAATCGATTCATTTATAATTGCATTTATCACAAATTTCTCATTTGTTATGCGCCTGACTTGGCCAAAAAGAGAAAAAAAATAACCAGCAAACATAAAAGAATTCTCTGGTCGTATATAACAATTTAATATTTAAAAAAACTTGTTATATTCCAGCTGCAGGTTGCATGTCTCTGTGGAAACATATCTGATCTGCGGGGATCAGCTCATTTCAATCACAATGGCGAAAGCCCAAAAATGCGAAAGCTGAAATCATAAAGAACGTGAGCGCGGGGTGAAAATAAAAGTAAAACCGAATTCTCTTTTCGTATTCTAATTTTATAAGCGGAGCAGCTAATAATTTCTCAAGGTCAGTGCTAACAGTTTGAATCAGCATCTGTATCTGTCTGAATTTGAAACGTTTTTTTAGCTTGGTCAGGAAATGCGCACAGAAATTTATGAAGTCAGGCCAAAGATACAAGTTTGCTGGCTCTTGTTTTCATATTATTTTCTGATTATAATTTCGAAATTATGAAGCTGCCAAGTGGGAGGGAAGAATGCAGATTAGTTTGAATACAAAATATATACATTTGTCGGTTTGTTAGCCAACTCTCTTTGGCCGCTGATCCGTTATTTTAATTGCAATGTTCTGAATTTGAGCAGCGAATTTATGGCACGCTCGGCCAAAAATACAAAAAGCGACGTTTGAAAAAAAAAAAAAAAATGCAAAAACCGGCTAAGGCAAAATTATGGAAATTTAAAGAAGTATTTTATAGCCCAAATATACACCGTCTGTGCGCTGTGTTTGTGATACAAATGATTGAGGAACGCGTTTTGCATCGATGTTGTGCTTGATGTCACTGCTGCCGGCTATTTGACAATCTTGTCACATCGCTCCCTCTCTCTTTAAAGCCGAAACACCGTCTCTTGGCCGAAACTCAGGCCGAGTGTTTGACTTGGTAATGAGACACGCTCGCTGCGGCTGACGCTGCTTCAATTAAGCCAATCTTGATGCGGCTGATTGCGATGGCATCTTCGAGCTTGCAGCTCACCGGAGAGTTTCTTATTTATTTTATTTTATATTTTATTTGCGGCTTCTAATTGCCAGGCACTTGGGCTACTGTATACTGACATCGAATAGATGTTCACGGTCCGTTTAATTGGCCATTTAATTGTTGGACAAAAGTTTTTTGTACCCACACGGCGTATACTTAATATTCTGTATACGCAGAGTGAAACAGTTTGAGGGAACTTTTTGTAGAAACTTCCGTCTATCTTATATTTATAAATAGATCTATTTAATAAATACATTTTTGAATAAGTTTATAGACAAATTATCATTATTGTGCCACTAGAGAGTTGTTTGTTTTTGGTTTCAGGTTGCAATTTAATATGTAGTGATTTAACAATCCCAATTAACTTGGCTTAGTTTAATTGCTCCTGTAATTGCCAGGCTGCAACTTTGGTCATTAGCTACATGTATCCCCTGAGATGTGTGCTCCCACATGTGGCATACGCAATATTACGCATACGCAGAGTGGGACGACTGAGAAACTCATGCATGCATCCGTCTCGCTTCCGTCTTGACGTCACCAGTTCTATTTGGGGCTTGGCAACAGCCGTTTCTTTTTTTCGCCACGAATAGTCCTGCGTGGCTTTATCGATCCGCTGTGAACCCCGAGTCGTGGAGTGCAGCAGTCCAAAGCCAAGGACGTCATCAGTTTCAAGTGCGTGCCACACATAACCATGTGTGCACATACACAATGTGGTATATATGCCACAAATACTATATATCTGTTGGCTGTGATTTGTGTTGGCTCCGGCGTCCAGAGTGTGTTTTTTTCGAGGCCTTTAATTATATGACTCTGGCACGAGCCCCCCAAGTCGGAACTGGTTTGTTTTTGTTGTTGTTTTTTCTTTGCGTTTTGGTTTCTTTAATTGCATGTCTGTTTTCTGTTCACTTATTGCTTATGTTGCATGTCCCAAGAAAAGGCAATGGTTGGAGTTGAGCAGTCAGTTCTTTGACGCATTTCCCGTTAATAGGGGTTCGCTTTTCATGGATTAATTTATGAGTTATGGGTACTTGGAGCTAGGCTGGGCGCTCATAAAATATTTATTGCTTTGGTTTTATCATGGGAAAAGAGTGTTTTTCAAACTGATACGAGTTAATTTGATATTAATTATGTATTGATAATTTAATATTAATTAATAATAAGATTGATTTATATATTAAGGATGTATAAATCCTCCTTCTAAGGTTGCATTTATAAATTTCTCTGGCTTGTATTAAAGTAAGACTTTTCCCTAAGGACGTTTTTTATTCATCTTCATTTATTCGCCGAAATTCCTAAATTTTCCGTCTTTAAATTCCAAACACGACTCTCAAGGTCCTTGCTGCAAACAGTGGCAACCATAAAAAGAAAAACAAGCCCAGAGTTGTGAGCTAAAAGGAGGCGTGTTATGTGTAAGTGTAAGCGAGTCCTGGCGGTATCTACAAGTGTGAAATCATCGCAAAACCCCCCCCAAAAAAGGAAAAGGAAAAAGGAAAGTGAAAGAGAGCGTACACCCAAACGACCTTGAGGGCCACGTGAGAGTCGTGAGGCACTCTCCGGGCGAACCTGGGGGGTGGTGGCTCAGTGGGCGGCCCCGTTATTCCCAGCTGATGGAAAACAGAGAGACGCAGAGGAGAGAGTGAGAGCAACGAAATCAGAGATAGTGACGACCCCGACCTAGCGCTTTTCCACAATGACGTCACAGGGGTTTTTCAGGGGGTGTATCTCCCGGCTGTGTGTATGCCCAACTGTTTGTGTGTTGTGCACACTCCCCTATCTGTGTGGGTAATGATTACGCCATCAAGAGTGGCGTCGTGAAAAGCGGTGAAAAGCGACTTGAGGCTTGGACGACGGTGGTTCTTCGATTTTTTCCCAGCTCGGTTTTATTTTTGCACGTGAGCTCTGCTTCTTCTGCTTTTGTCCCTGCAGTGAGCGCAAAAAAGGAGGCAGTTTATAAATAGTTACGGCCAAAAGGGCGTTGTTTTGCCACGGCGCAAAGTTTTAGTTTAGTTTCTGCTTTTTTTCGGGCTCAACTTTAGCAATGAACATTAATTTTTGATACCCGCCCAAGGGGCAAGGATTTTTGTTTGACCTTTCTAATTGTTACGATGGAGTATTTTAGAGCGATCGAGGTTTCAATTTAAATGGGAAATTTTGTTCTGTAAAAGTGTGTTAAATTCGGTAAGATTTATTTTTATACTCTACCGTAGCTAAGGGATATACAAATTGTATACTGTTTTCTTTCCTGAAATAAGAAAGCTACATAAGTTGAGGTAAAATTTCCTGAGATTCGCTTCATTCAATTTGGTTTGCTTGAACACCTCGACAGACTTCTCAGTCTGGTCTGACTTGCTGTGGGCCTGTCTGTCTGCCAATCAACGAAATCGCCGCAATCTCGGCTTCTTCTCAACGCATCTTCAAACTTCAAGCTCCAGACTTCAAGTGCGACAACGACAACAACACGCAAGCAAACAAGTTACGCGCCAAAACACGAAATAAACAAGCCAATTGACAATGTAACCCGAAGAAAACATGGAAAATTAAGGAGGAAAATGGTCGAATCATAAATATACCCTTTACATAATAACAAAAAAAATATAACAATATAAAAACGACCTAAAAATTTTTATAATTAATAGAAACATAAACCAAAACTAGTTGTTACTTTATTACTTTTAACGTAAGCCAATTTTCAACCATAATTTGAAGACATAAAAATGCAATTTCATAAGTTATATCCTTGAAGATTTTCTTAGCGTAATAATCATAATATATTCGCCATCAAAATAGTTTCCCCATTCGACGAAACCCAATGTAAATTGAAGAGTAAAAACACAAAAATCTTTCAAATTAAAGCCTTACTTAGGCAAACGGCAACAACAATTTGTACATTTCGTTGTTGTAAGTCGTTATTTTTCTCAATTTTTGTGTGCTTGTGTTTTTTGTTTTTTCCAAGCAAACTCTTTGCCGTTGGCGGATTTTCCTTTTAGACAAGAACTGGCCGGGCAGAAAGACGAATCTTCTAGCTTGGCAACAGACGGCAGACCGCCTAACTATTAGCAAACAATTTTTATTCGATTACAAAACCAAAGATGCACACGCACAATTGAGGGAGAATTGCGGGGTTGGTTTTTTGGAAAAACTTGTTAACTGCAGCTTCTTTTTTTTACGACTATTTTCACAACATTTGCAGTGCGAACACATTCGTCAAGGTGGCGAGGCCGCATAGGAAATCCAAGAGGCAAATAATTAAAATAATAAAATTAACCAAGCAAACATTATGGACAATAAATTTTCTTGGCCCCTCATACGACACATTAAATGCTTAATGTTTGGTTTTTATTTCTTGTATTCTTGTTGATTCCGTTGCCTGATTTTCCTTTTGGCTATAATTCTTAACGTGTTTTTTTGGTATTTTCTTGTTTTGATTGGAATTTATTGCCAGGCCTGTCCTTGCAGAAATTTGTTAAGAGAGTGTTGTGCAATGCATTTGTTGCATTTAATTACAGCATTTATAATTTGAATTGGGTGGTGAAGCCAAAGGTGGCAGGTGGATTACAGCTTTTTAGAGGAAATATATAGCTATATTTATGGAAAGATTTACTTAATATTAAAGAAAAACATGCCATAAAATTAAAAAGATATGTCTTTCTGTAATTTTTAACTTGAAACTCTCAAATCACATTCTCACGAAGATCGACAGACTCAAGGCGATCCAACTACCAACTGCCAAAAACCTCAAATATCAAATCAAAGCCATCGAGCTCATCAAGTGCATGGCAAAATTAAGAAATAACCAAAAATTCACAACGAACAAAATTATAAATATGTGGAAAAAAAAGAAAAACACGGCAACAACAACAAGGGGCCAACGGCCAGGCAATCCAATCAGTTTCAAATTAAGGTTTACATATGCGAGAGTCACCGCCAGCAGCAGCAGCAGCAGCAGCCTGCCAGTCCGAAATTGACCAACAACCAACAAAGTAACCGAAAATACAGGGGCAGGGAAAACAGGGGAAAACATCTAAGAAAAACCTGTCCGGCTGTCCGGCGATGTTGGATGAACCCTGGCAACGCCTCGAACGCCTTTGCATTCCCATGCCGCCGATCACCAGATGATAATGATGACGGCGGCGGTGTGGCGGAGCGGTGCCACTCGGTGGTGCTGATGACACCGACTTGGCTGCACGTTCTTTTTGCATGCCACCGATGTGACATCCGCATCCCCAACGCCTCGTGATTAGTGGACATTGCACTCGCAGGGAAAGGAATTGCATAGAAATCGAAATCAAAACAAACGTGGCGAAGGAATGTTGAGAGAAAGACAAGGGAAACGAATTAAAGGTACCTATTATTTAATCTAAATCATCTTTGGAGTGTCTTATTTAAAAAACAGAAAAATATACAAAGATTCTCTACGTATTTATTTTATTATCTGCTTTTATTTAAGTAACCGCAACTATTCTGTGAGTGCTTTCTGTTTCTAACTGAATTACTGATAGTTTCTTATTTCAAACCAAAAATGATTTAAGTCTTTATGCGAAAACTTTTCATATAAATCATAAGTAATTTATTGGAATCAAATTCACAAAATGCAATAAATTTATCAACACTTAAAACTATTCAAAGTTATTTCAAACAAAATGAAACCCACAAAATCGAGTTTTACTTGGATCAAACTGGAATGTCTTCCTCGTCGCATGTATATGTTTCACCCATTAAATGCCCAAAACTAAGAGCCAACTATGCGGAATTAAAAACCACTTGAAATAATTTCAACGACCCGGGGACAAGTTCTATTCCCGTTTGCATATTGAGCCGTCCGTTCGGGATCGAGAAGGAGGAGAGCCTGCAACTGGGATATAAATCGACGCTGGCTAATTACGCGGCAATTGTTTAAATTTAAAATAAAACAGACGAATTTAGAAATTATTTTAGCATTGCAGAAGCGAGCATTGAACGGTAGGAATTTACGCTTTCCGTATTTATTTTGGGCTTTTTGGCATCGTGTGAACCAATTGAGGAGCGCATTGAACGATTCGAAGACGGCCTGCGCCGGCAATTAATAACGAAACACGCTCGCTCTCACACACAATCAATATAATAAATACAATTAATCCAGACAAACTATAATTATTACGTAATTGAGGTGGGTTGCCCATTTGCAGCGCTTTTATTATCCGCCAGATTTGTGTTTCTTTTGATTTCTTGATAACCCAAACGAGGGGGAACTGGAACTAATGCTGGTCTATGGGCCACAGTCTTTGGTCTACGGTCTACGGTCTCTGGCCTGTGGCTCGTTGATGTCTCTGGCCATCGGCCATCGGCAATCGATCAGCGATCAAGACAATAATGGATACTCCCCTGCCACCGGGCGCCCCTGCATTTCGTTATAAAATTCGCATAAATCAACGCAAATAATTAAGCAGTCGCAGAGCACAGTCCCCATGAGACGCTAATATCGAGAGTTTCCTATCCATCTGCCCAACTGACGCGGGCCTGGCAACTTTATTTATAAAAAAAAAGAAATAGAGATCCCAAAGCAAAACAAAACAAAACAAAAACCAACTCGAAACACACAAATTAACAAATTCACTCTTGTGGTTTTTACTCATTCGCGTAGTGCGAAAATGGACAGCCAAAGTGCCAGACGAAATAGTTGAGATAGGTTGGAGTTCGCTTAAATATTGGGATTAGCTCGGGGAGAGTGCAAAAAAGTACTTGGAAAGGTTTTATCTGGGATTTATGACAGCTTAATTGATTTAATTGTTACTTAGACTTAAGTAATAAAATCAGTTTTAAGAGTCATACTAATAGGCCTTTAAAATCGTGGATTAGGCAGACATCAAAGAATTAGTAGGCTGGCTCTAAAAAATATATCAACCATTAATTCAGGGACTTCTTCCTTCTTTTATTTATTTTTTTGTAGATTATAATCACTTTTACTTTTGCACAACTCAAATGGTAGCTAAAACCCATAATTAGCGAAACTAAATGTCCATCAAATTGGGCTTTAACTTTGGCTCTAGAGATCGTAGAACTATAAGACATGCAAAAATGCCGAAATCCTCCTCTAACCATGTTAGTAGGCTACAAAGCTAACGCCTCTCGATACACCTGAGCCGCGGGCTCCAACTTCATGGTAAATACCCGAATATATATGTAGAAAATGTAAAAAAAAAGAAAAATATATATAAAAACGCAACTCTTGGCAGGCGACTACTGGTCTTGGTCTGGGTCTCTCTCTCCGCAATGGAGTTGCTCCGCGGGCTTGGGTTTCTTCGGGGTATCTGAATGAGCAATGGCCAACAGAGGCAACAATCAACAATGGCCATCCCGACAGCTGCCGCATAGATAACTCACAACGCACGACGGATCGTGAATAACTATACAATGAAGTAGTAGCTTTTTTTTCTTCATTTTTCGGGTGTCATAGATATGTGAGGTGTATATATTTTTGCATCATTTATCAAGCTCATTTGGGTTGGGGTTAATCAAAGAGGGAAGCGAAGTTCATGGAGATCTTTGTCCAGGGAGGTTTATCAAAATAAAAAATACACTTGCATGGAACAACTATATAAGGGCACTGAAAAAAATACAATCAGTTGAATAAGATACGAGAATTTATTGATTATATTGTATATATAAATGTTCAAGAAACCCTCGAAACTATTATTGTATCCAAGCAGAAAAGTGCTCGAAAAGAAAAGAAGAAGTCCTTTAAGTTTAATCCGTAAAAGTAAAGTCTGCAAATTAATATATGATTCCAATTAAAAGGAAAAGTAATCATCTTAATCCTCATATTAACGTTTTTTTACTGTGTTGCCAAGGCAATCGTTTTATATTCACTTTGGGCCATGTTGAAATGCAATTGGCTACGCCCAGAAGATGTTGCCATGTTGAACGGGGCGTATGGGCAATCAAAGCGCAAATTGTGAGAGAAAAGAAACAATATTTTCACACGCCCTGCAGTGAGTATGAAATAAAAATAAAAATAAAAACAAAAACAAAATAGCTTATAGAAACACTCGTAAAAGCAGAAAACAAAAAACCTAAAACAAAAACTGCAAAGGCTGATGACTCGTAATTGTTTTCGAAAAACACACATTTAGTCAACTCAACCGCAGCATCCAAACGACGTCATCAGCACGTGGCCAGGCCAAAAACAAAAATATAAGAAAAACTATTGACATAGAACTTATTCCGATCCAATTATGATATACAAAAATATATACACATTTATACAGAAGAAATATAGAGATGCAGCTGACGCAAAGAGAGCGCCATCCCCAAAACACTATTTCGTCATCGTGCTGGCAGTTTACAATTTTCATTTTCGATGACGTTTCCTGCACTTGTGCCTCGGAAAATACTGTGCAAATTGTGTGCCGCGTGTAATCCGTTAAACTGGCCCGATTTCATGGCCCCTCTGGCGTCATGAGATTGGGACTGTGCGACCCTTTTCCCGGCCCCTTCACCTGCATCTGCATATATCACCCATTGGGACACCTCACCTGGTCAGCGGTTCTTCGCCAATTTGTGTTGCTCGGCTCTGTCATTCGCTGTCGGACACTTTTTGGCGCCTATAGCCATTATCACGATATATGGCGTACTTATAAATAGAGATCTCAGTTTTTGCCACAGCTAATAGTAGTCTGGGGATGTGCACAGAAAATTAATTTTAAATTGAATTAGTAGCGGTTGAAGCTGGTAAGTTCTTTTTAAGAATTATGTAGTTGATTATTTGGAACACACTGGATTTATGCTCATTACAAAACACTTTTAATAATTAAATCTTCATTTTTAAACCATTACTTTAATTTTGCATGATTCAGTTCATTAAAAATGGGCTTTGGTTTCTTTATTATTAAGACTTTAAATCAAAACTACTCGCACTAAATTAAGTAGCTAAATGCTGGGTAACACTTAATAAGCCCCGCTATTACCTAGAGTTCAGACGCCTAAAGAAGCGGCTAACAGCAGTGGGTAACCGATTTTGGCCAAAGCAAATGAATTGGCAAAGCCTTTCAAGCCGTTGCAGCGCCACACCAGCGGCGATTAAGTGGGCTCAATAAAACGGATACCGCAATGCAGCTCGCCTCTCCCTCGCTTAGCAGTTCACCTGTGCACCTGTTTACCCCCTCCCCCCTCCAGAAGAAACCCAACCAAACAAAGTACACAGAAAGCTGGCGGCTATGTCACTGCAGCCATCGATCTTCCTCTGAATGTTTGCACTTTACACAGAGAACATAGCTGAAAATCTATCTCCAAAAAGTTATACTGTTACTTCCGATTTAGGATTACATTTCCTAAGATTTTAATATATCTATATATATACATATACCTATATATCTTAAATGTTAAAGGAAGTAGAAAATTTGGAAATAGAGGAAGTCCTTCAGTTTTTTCACATGGATTGTATCTTTAAAAGAGTTTTAAGACATATTTTTGTATATATTATTAAAAAGAACCAGCAAAAGTTTATAAGGGTTATTTTAAACCTAATAATACACTTAAAAAAAAGGAACAAATTCCTTTAATTGTTTTATAATGTATACCATTTTAATTTAATCAATAATTTATTTCCCCTTTTTTGCTTGTGCATTCGATAATGTTTTTATTTGGTTCTTCTCTGGTTATTAATAAAAATGCATTGCTGGCTGTCCCCCGCCCAGTGGTCTATGTGTGTGCGTAGCCCCTGTCCTTCGCTGTATGGGTGTTTGTTGTGTGTTTATTGTGCAGCTTATAAATCATTTTGCGTCAGGCTGCGTCCGCTGCCGTCTGCTGCCACTGCGACGCTTTGCTGACGCTGGTAAACATGTGTACAACACCACACAATATAGGGAAATGGGACGAGCTGAAGAGGAAAATCTATACACAGGCAGGCACAGGTACGCACACAAGCCCAATGGAACCCAAACACATACACATTGTTTTAAATTAACAGATATATCCATGAAAAGAAGAAATAAACTATGATTAAAGCCCGATTTCAGGGTTTTCTAAGAATGTTTATGATAACTCTAAAAAAAAGCTATATGTTAGTACCAAAGAAATTTAATATTAGGTGAAATATATGCAAGCTTTAACATTATCTATCACTCCTTAATGAATTGATAAATCTTAAGCCTTAAAATATTAATATAGAAAATAGAAAATATAGAAAAGTGTTCTCATTTCTTTTATAATATTTAAAACCCCAAACTTATTTTAATAAAAACCCTAAACCAATCACTAATCATTTGACCACGACTATCTCCTGCTGCACTGGTATTTTTGCTATTTGTTCAATATTTTCACCATTTTTATGATGCACTTTGGGCACTTTTCATGCAAATTTATGTCGTCATTGTGCGTTGTCTAACCCCCGCAATCACGCCCCCCTTTTTATGTTTATCTTGTCTTCGGCTATTTTGTTTTTTGCATATTTCTCTGCCTTTTTGTTTTGGCCAGCCCTCAGGCGGATTGAGCAAACAGTTGGTGGAATGCCGGCACTTCTTGAGCGATTTGGCAATGGGGCGCCTCATATTGCGTATACGCCGCGTGTGCGATTAGCGATTTAGAAAGAAACGCTAAGGAAAATCCATCACCAGAAAACTAAAGAAAAAACATAAAAGGTACATACACGTGTTTCCATTGGCAAAAAAGTGGCTGTTGTTGCTGTTGGTGTTGGTGTTGGTGTTGGTGGTGCTGGTGCAGCAGGAGAAGGAAATGGGGGAGGAGTCGGTGGTGGAGCAGGTGAAGGAGATGGATGAGCTGGAGGCTGTGCTGCAGCAGGCCAGGTGAGTGATATCGCAGCCGTCGGGAAAGAGATTGCGGCAGGGATATATCAGGGGCGGCAAGGGCGGTGGCAATAGGTGTTGGTGCTGCTGCTGCTGATGATGATGCTGCGACTGTTGCTGCTGCTGCTGCTGTGCGTGTTGCTGTGACTGAGTGTTGTTGTTCAGATTCTGCCGGTAGAAGGAGTTATTGTTGATCTCGTGATATAGACCGCCCTCGTACAGTGAGGCCTCGCACTTGATGGCCGGCTGATGATGATGGCTGCCGATACGATTGCTGCCGCCTTCTTGCTTCACCACAATCAGCGAGGCAAGCCGATCGCGCATTATATACAACTATGTATGATCTTCCCAAAATGCCCAAAAATGACACACAATATCACAAAGAAGGGCACGAGTACAACACAGATATCACGAGTATATGGAATATATATGTATATATTGTATCTAGAGAGGCACACCTGTTCGGCGCCCTGAGCGGCGCTTGTGATCCAGCACGGCGGTCAGAATTTTCCGACTTTTCCTTCTTAATGCTGCTGGTTCTTGAAGTTCTTGGCTTTCCCTTGGTGGCAATAGTTATAGTTATAGTCGGGCTTCATTGCGCCTTGTCCTTGCCACAGCTGTTGTGGTTGTTGTTTGTCCTTAGACTTGAACTTGCTGAAAGTCGGTTTCCTTTCCTTTCCTTTCCTTTTTTTTTGTGTGATTACTTTTTCGGCGTTTGCGCAGTGAGCCAGTGACGACGTAAGCCAAACTGGCGACGTAATGACTTACGCACGGTATAGTATATAGCTCGGGTATATGTAGACATGTATTTTTATATGTAGTAGTAGTAGTAGTAGGAGGCACAAGGACGTTGCTTACACTTACGCGCACACACACACACACACGGAATCACGGATCAAAATTATTGTTCTTCAGTAGCACGTGCTAAATGAAAATCATTTTCTTTAAGTTACACTTTCTGTTTCAATAAAATCCTTCCAAAATGTTTGTTAGCAAAAAATCTCTCTCTCTTCCTTCGAATGTTTAAAGTTTAAATTAAAAACGCTAAGGCTTGGTAAGCGCGCACTTTAAACTGAAATATTAAGTATACGCAGTGTTGTTCAATTATTACACATACGCCGCGTTGACGACCGGCTTCCGTTTCCGCATAGAACAACAACTTGTTGCAATTGTTTAACTTTCCGAGTGTCAGTCGAAGGGGTTTTTTCTTTTCTGTTTAATACTGAACGCGAACGATTTTTGTGAGTGGGTTTTTCCGTAGGTTTAGAAGAAGATGTTGTGGTTGATTGGGAAATTGGCAAAAATTGTAATATTTTTGAACTTCCGCAGAATAGATTCTCTGGATTTTCGATTTCTGGTTTTGCGCTGGCTGAGCCGTGGCTGTGTGGCTAAAAGTTGTTAACAATGCGGCGTCTGTGACGCGACTGAACTTATCTTTACGGTTACACGCGACTATATTCAACGCCAAAGCAGCGCTGCCCTCGCCTCAGTCCGCGTCGCAGCTGCTGCGCTCTCGCTTTTCGTTTTCCTTTTTTTTTCTGTTTCGGTTTTGTTTGTGTTTGCGAGAGAGAGCGAGTGTGAGCGAGTGAGAGTGACACGACCTACCTTTGCGGCCTGGCTATTACGTCATTGCAGCCATGGTAACAGCGCAGCGGCAGCAGCGGCGGCAGCAGCAACAACAACTAAGCGCAGCTCGTGCGAGGAAAATCGATGACGTCGCTGGCAAAGCGCCTGCGCCGGAAAATCCCACCCCCCCCGCGCTGTCTCGCAAAAGCAGTGCAGTGGGACAGTTCTCACGCGAAGCAGCGGGAAAAGCGAAAACGGAAATTATGTGCGTCATAAAGCAGACATTGGCCATCTCTCTTTGTCGCTCTGCCCAGATTGATGGTTTGTTCTCGTTTTCACCTGCCCAGAATTCACCCCCCCGTTATTCATTTCCACCTCGCAGCTTTCGCCCATTGCCACCCACTTTTCCCACACAATTTCCCAGCCTAGTCTGTGCTGTGTGTGTGTGTGTGGGCATCCTTTTACATATCATTTCACAGAGGGCGCAGGACTTGGTCCATAGTGTGTGGGTGATATTCGCGGAAATATACATCAGATTTCCGGAGGAATATGTTTATTTGACTAAAAACCCACGTGTGCGAGTGGGCTTCAATCTGGCTGGTAGGAAACTTTTCTATGTTGCAGAGGCGTTCAGGAATTTTCAGGATAATAAATGAAGACACAACAAAATTTAATTGTTCAAATGAAAAGGGTTCTGAATTACAAAGGACTATTTATGGCTAGCCACAAAAAAAAACTTTAATAGGAATATTTTATTACTTAAATTAGATAATTATTTCAGCCACAAACATCTGGAAAATTTAGAACAGAAATTGCCAATTAATTTGAAGTAATTATATATATTGCTTAATATTTAGGCACAGAATTTCTAGGAAATTGTTTACTTGGCTAAATTTATCGCTTGAGAGTGGTTTAAATCTGGCTAACTTCATTTACTTTGCTAGGATAAAAAGGAAAATTGGTCATAAATGGGACTTTTAAAGGACTATTTATAGAGACCATGCCATTTATCTATTTTAGTGGAGAAATGTAAAGCATTTTCCTTTTTTTCTCTGTGAGTAATATAAATAAACTAGATACTTCCTTTCTATTTCCAAGAGATTTCCACTTGCAATTTAACCTTTTATAGATAAAATGCATTTTTGTTATGATAATATATTATATATATTTAAGTAATTATTATTTAAATTCATTTTTGTGCTTAAACTTTTATTCACAATTTTAATAAATATGTCAGCTTTATCAAATTCGAAATAATCTTGTTATTTATTTTATTCATCATGAAATGTACTTTCTTTAAGTCTACAATATGTATCATATTTTCTTGTTTTAGTCAAGGTTTATTTTTTCCTTCCCCTTTTCAGATTTAAATGGTTGATCGTTCCAAGACCAATCCATTTCACACAATATTGCAAACCAATTTCCAATTCGTTGACCCTCTTTCCATCATCCTGCAAGTCCCGGCACTTCATAAACAAGATCACTCTTTCCTCATCCTCCGTTCAAGTGGAAAATATATATAAGTGAGTTGCACCACAAATCATTTAGGCAATATACCAATAACACGATCCAAATTTTACCGCCCCCCCTCCCACACCCGCTCCCTCTCTCCCGCCGGAAAAGTGAGGATATTAATGCACTTTACCATTGACACCGGCGTTTGCAGCTCGTAAACAACAACAAGGAAAATAATGCCAAAAGCCCGTTGAGATCTTCTCTCCCAAGATCGGCGAAATAAAAAAAAAAGTATTATTAACCCGAAGACTGGACGCAGGCTGCGCTGCCTGCGTCGGTGGCACAGAGAGTGAGAGTCGAGGCTCGGAACCCGAAACGAAGCCGATTCTTCGTGTCTTCCGAGACTCTTCGGAGACTCGTCTTTGGAGGCGGCGTCTTAGTAGGTGAGGTCGGCTGGCAAGTTTCGATTTCATTCGGCTCTTCTCGGGGCCCGATCGTCGCAGGTTCGTGTGTTCGGTTGCATTCGTTGTGGCTATTTTTAGACAGGTTCCAAAGCCACGTTTTCTAACTGTTGTTAGCGTACGAGCCGAGATCGCGGACTCCGTAGCTGCCGAGCTCTCAAGCTCTCCAGCTGGAAGCCCCAGACAAAACGTGAGATCGCTGGATCGCCCGACTGCTGCGTCGACAGAGACGTCTAATTCACAGAGAGAAATTTTGTTGTACATATCTTAAAAATTTAGATAAAAAATGTTTTTAAATAAGAATCATTTTAAACTAGAGGTAATAAAAGTGACTTATTAATTGCAGGATTGAGTTTAAACTTGTTATCTCTTAACTATATAGTATATTATATTCCTATATATTCATTTTTAGTCAGACAACAAAAAACTGTATTGATCTGCTTTTTATTTTCTGCTTTTCTAAGACGACAGAAACCGGGGAATTTTTGTTGACACCTATTTATTATTTTCCTGAACATTTTCAGTACCATCATTTAACTCAATTTTGACCAGTGTAAAGCAGCGGCAGAGGCAAAGGCAGTGGCACCGACTTTAGTTTTTTGGGCGCAGTGGCTCTTCCTTTCGTTTTGGCTAGATTTTTTCCCATAATGCTTTTGGCTCGGGTCTCTGGGTCCGGCTCCGGCTCCGGCACCGAGTCCGACTTTGGGGCCCGACTTCTGCCATGGATCCGGGGGAT
The DNA here is from genome assembly GCA_008042635.1 of Drosophila nikananu. Lineage (NCBI taxonomy): Eukaryota > Metazoa > Arthropoda > Insecta > Diptera > Drosophilidae > Drosophila > Drosophila nikananu. The sequence continues at coordinate 170 of VNJV01019367.1, read as the reverse complement.
CGGTGTGGGTAATGTGGTGAGTGGTGCAGTGTGCTGTGCCCTGCTGTGGTGTGGCTTCCCATGTACATATATATTAGTTGGATTTTGGGGAGCGACGCAAGTGGAACTGGTCTGTGGCAGGCACCAATTCCATGCATGTACGGCCGCCGACGCACAGTGGCTGGGAGTCG
>VNJV01019363.1:0-28650 GCA_008042635.1 Drosophila nikananu | reverse complement strand
TATATGTATATTTTTGTGCAAAAAACAGCTTTTCGTAAACTTTTTGCAGCAGTGCTTCCCGGGTGTTTCCTTTGTGATGACCGGTTACAAGTTGGCCAACAGATTGCAAACGGCTAAGCATGTGGCTAAGTGTGTGGCCAGTGGCAATTAATCAAGGCTAGGTGTCGTACACCGTAAGACTGCTTCCGATTCCGGTTTTTTGACTCCCCTGAGTTCCTGCTCCTTATTATGCCCACACGATATGGGAATACTTCATGTCGTCGTCTTGACCGAAGGCCTTAATGCCAGTTTTGTTGTTTATTTTAATATTAAATTAAAATCGAAATAATTAATCCTTAATTTGCTTAAAATTATCCTTTAAACATCATTATAGAAAGAATCAAGTCTAACTCAAGTTACGTGATAACAATACCGTAAATAGAAAAAAAAAACAACGGCAATTGTTACGACAAAGTCACAAGAACCACTCAGAGAAACCCACCGAAAGAGAGCGCAATGTAAACACAACTTTTATTTGATTTTGTTTTACACTAACCAGTGCTGCCAACTCTTCTGGGCAATAAACTGCTAAAATAACCTTCCAAACCTGCTAGAAACGGCTAGATCAAATTCAAAATGAGCCAGGAAAAAAACCATTTCGAATCTCTTGCCTCAAGTTGGACAAGAGACAAAAATGTCGATACCATTAACTGCCGGCGGGAACTAAAAAATTAATTTCAACACCTGAAAATAATACTCGAATGGTTTAGCCGTCTTAATAATTCATAAATTTTATTTTTAACTTACCTAGGGACTTGCAAACACTGACATCAGTACTTTCATCCAGCAATAAACTGAATTGAGCATCACCAATATCAGTTTTTAGCACCTCCAAAACATGGTCCCAAAACATTTTTTATTATGTTTGTACACTTCGTTCGGTGAACTTTAACTTTGTCGCCATCAAATTGTGTGGCGCACAATATACCCAAGTGATCGATGGGTGAAATTGCAGAATGGGATGCAATATACAAACATAAGGCTGCTTCTTGTTGCTTCGTTTTAGGAAGCACATTTGGTGTAAACACATTTTTATTTTATTTCCCGCCAGAAGCTAGCTAACAATTTTTCCTGCATTTGACAGTTGAAAAATGCCAGATCTGGCCGGAAAAAGGATAAGTTGGCAGCACTGACACTAACACGCAAACACAATTACAATGTACTCTCCCGCTCTTTGAGTAAACCGGTTTTTACTTACTCTGTTGCTCAACAAAACTCGAACAATATTCGAAAAATGAATACCCTGCACCTAATCTCACTGAGTTGGTCCGAGTTTCCTTAAAATGTTTAGTCCTTAAGCAAGATAAAGGTAAAATAAAAAAGTTTCTTTAATTAATTAGTTTTAGTGATAAAGGAATAAAACAATAATAATTAATTATTTTCTGTAACAAATTTATATTCTAAAATATGAATGTAGTCGATAAAATTGCAATTCATAAATTTAACATACTTCCTAGATATACAATTACAGGGTATGATGCTTTACTCACGCTGAGAGAGGCACAAGCCGGCTTGTTATTGAGTCTCTCTTTGAGTTAATTTAAAAACCATACTAAATATAATTTTTATCTTTTATTTTAATTTAAATTTTTGTTAAATAATTTAATTAAAGTTGTTGCGCTTATTTTAACTCCCTTTGTATATTCATTATGCCAAGTAAAACTTCGCTAGGGAGGTTTATAGGAGTCAGCAATTGAGCGCTTCCCAAATGAGAGAACTCAAGAGCACACTCTTTGAGTGGCTCGAAAATCTATAAAAGCAGGGCGCACAGCGCACTCTCTTAAACATTTTTAAAAGTCGAGCGCGCCGCACCAAATCCGTCGAGTTTCTTCGTATGTACGAAAACTACGTAGTGCCGGTAAAAATAATGTAAATATTTAAATATTAAATAACGAATTCTTGATTCAGAAATATATAATATTTATGTATATATTTTTGCGAACCTTGTGCGGGAGTGACGAAGCTGTAATCAAACGAGCAAACGAATAAAAATGGCGGGAAAACAACGAAAAAGTAGATTACTTGATTAAAAATCAAAGAAATCAAAATATTTAAACGGAAACCAATTAGAGTGTTTTAAAACTAATGTGCTGTCATTTTAGGAGTATCGATCCTGACGCGAAAGTGAATTAATAAGATATTATAACAAATAGCTACGATTGCAAAACAAATAAAAGTACTAAAAAATTAGAAAACAACAACTAGCATCCACAAGTTCGTTAAGTTCAAGTGCAAACAAAAGAAAAACCCAGTATAGTTGGCCCAATCAATGCAAAAATGGCCGAGATGCATGTGTTTTGTTGTTTCTGCAACCGGCGAGTGCAATAAATACAGTAATAAACCAGAGTAAGCAGCGGTACACAACGGCCAAGATGACGCGCGAGGAAGAGGAAGAGGTGCGCTCCCTCCTGTGCCGCCACCAGGAGCGCATTATGCTGGACTTGGGCAGCACCGACCTGCTGGCGGTGCTTGTCAAGAACTCGGTTCTCAGCCAGTCGGAAGAGGATCTGCTGCTAAAGCCCTACGGGGCCGTCACGCCCACGCCCTCTGCCGCCGCCTCCACCGGCGTAGCGGGCGTCGAGCCGCCCGGCAGCGCCCCATCGCTTACCAAACGCAAGCTCAGCGCCGTCGCCAGCAGCGGGAGCACGGCCAGTGGGGGCAGCGGCGGAAGCGGGGGCAGCGGATCCTCGCGCTGCGCCAGCGTCAACGGCGATGCCAACTGCGACAGCCGCTCCCTCACGCCATCCGGCGGTGGCAGCGGCGGCGGTTGCTCCGGATTCAACGACGCCGAAATCCTGCGGCTCCAGTGCGCCAATCTCATAGAGATCATCGCCAAGAGCGGCTTCGAGAAGTTCAAGCAGTTCTGCTACGCCATCGAGTGCGAGTGTCCGCAGCTGATCGAGGATCTAATTAACGATCGTCTCAAGAGCGGTAAGTGCCTGAACCTGTGCCTGTGCCCGAACCAGTACCCAAACCCGTACCCCCTCTTCCTTTGTACACAGTTAAAAAATATCTCGGAAATCGCTCATTAATTGTTATTATTTTGTCCTTATAACTACATGTTTTTAAAAATGTGGAAGTCAGTTGACTTAAGGCTTCTGAATTTTTAATTATATTCCAGTTTAGGCTCTTCCCTTTTGAATTTTCATATTGCAATCAAATGCTATTTTTCAAGATCTCCAATATATTAATATTTTATTATGTGAGATGTGAGATGATCTAACTCTTGGTAATATTATGCTTTTTTGCCGTGTACAACCTACTAAAAAACACGAAAACACCCTCTCTTAACCGGTTCCTTGTGATCTACCTGATCCCCCAATGCGTTGGCAGCTTTAGTAGCCCATATCTCAGCTGTAAATTATTCACGTAATTGTTCGCGATCGGCTCTCAAGTTTCTCATCTCTGCTAATTGGTTGCCAGTACAGTAAGCAGTCGCTAATTTGAGTTTTTACCGTAAAATTATAGCTGTAATAACAATTTGTATTGCGGCACTGCTGTGAGGTACGAAATTCTCACTTTAAAATGGTACAATATCATTAATTTAAAGATTTAATTTACTTAGCAATATACATATGAATATATTGACACCACAAAACGTCAAAATATGCAAAGAATCAATTACTCAGAAAATTTCTATTTCGATAGATCACTATTCAATTCTTCTTGTGGTTTCTTTTTGTCGCCATGAGGTTTTTTGCCCATAGCACTGTGGGTGTTGGTTTAGAAGGTGGTGCGAGTGGGCGGATCGTCGGCCATTTACAGTGGCGCGTTAATAATAATTGGCATTTCTTGAGATTATTGAGCTGATTATGGTAGCCTAGTATTTATGCAAAGTTCATTTTATGAGGTGGTGGCGGCAGGTGGCATTTAAACCATATGTCACTTTGAATGACTTTAAAGACCACTTTCCCTTTAAAAACTTATCTTATCAAAAGCACACCCTTTTTGAGGGTTAGAATCTCAAATAAGTGAAAGAAAAGTACACTGAGTCAACAAGCGGAAGAGCACAAGTGAAAGAATGTCTTGAATTCTTTTTTCTTGCTGATAAGAAAACTCTTGATTGTGGTTCATCAAAATGTAGAGCGTTGATGTGAAAGAAAATGAATGGAATTCCCATATACATAGCTGATAAATTTTTCATATTAGCTTGAGGTTAGATTGTGGATTTCCAGAGGTCTTAATAAGCTGATATCATTTAGATTGTTCTAAGAATCGTATGGAAATCTATTTGTAATATCAATTCCTCAACCGTTTTTTACATTCCACTTTAATGAATCACCTAAAAGGTAGATCTCAATCCATTATTCAAATAGCGACAGAAGATAGTCTCAATTTGTGAAAAATGATCTTTAGCTGAAGCTGTGGGTCCAATAAACTGCTCCCACATTCCAATTAGGCATTTTTTTTTTGCGATTTTATTTTGAATACCATTGGGTTATATCCACTCCCATTTCTCCTGACTCCCCTGACCAACTTCCTCAAAGCGATCCGTCAAAAGTTCGCACAGCTGTTGCCGCATCCACGCGCTGAATCATTGACCCACAACTTCAGCAGTTGGAGCCAAGCCCATCCAGCACACTACAACAACTATGTATATGCAACAACAACTCCAACCAACATGAAGAACAACTCAACAACAACACCAACAACATGTCAGTGCCGACATGTAAATTTTGCTGCCCAGACTTGTAAATTACCCCCAACGAAAGACCGAAGACAGGAAGACACAGAGTCGAGGGGGAGCTGAATAACGAAAACCGAAAATTGAGATTACATGCTGAAAGCAGCTAAAATAACAAAAACAACCAAAGGAACCCTTGTTGTTCTTTGATTTCGCTTGTTTCATTCCGCTCTAATGAAAAACTTGTCGGCCGGAGGGAGTAGAAAACAAAATAATCATACATTTCAGATACAAGATCCCCCATCTACTTCCAAAAAAGCAATGAACTAAAACCGAAACTTAGAAGGTTACAAAAAAGAAGAGTGTGGCCTAAGAAAGTAAGATTAGGGTATATGAGGAGCGTCACAGGTACAAATTAAATGCTATTTATTAGGGATTCGATAATGTGGATAGGTAGAATTGTGTAAAAATAGGTCCTAAATAGTGAAAAATCGGAAGCTAGATAATACCTTATTAAAGAAATCATGAAGCCTCAATACTTTATTTTTACAGAGTTCTTAAAAGTAAAATGACCAGATTCACATTTTCCAAGAAATAATAATAATAATATATTTGTATAAACTTTTTAAAGTGAAGGAAGTGATCTAAATATAAATATTAAATAAAAGATGATAATTATATGGCTGTTTCCTGGGACGTACCAATGAATCACAAGTCTGGTTTTTCCGTTTTGTAGGGCATCAAAAAGTGCAAGCAACAAGAACCAACTAACACAAAAACAAGAACTCCTACAAAAAATAAAAACAACAATAACAATAACATAGCCATGGCAAAACGTATTGTACACATAAAGCCCTCGATCACGTTTTACGATTCCGGCCACGATTACAGTCAGAAGAAAGAGATGGGGCGCTGGGCGAAGACATAGAGAGAGAGAAGGAGTGAGAACGCATTACGCGTGGTCCATGTTCATGTTCTTGTCATGTGTGTGAGTTGTGCTGGTGTTTGTGTGCGTCTTTTAGTAACTCCATTTGTCCAGCTGCCCCCGCAGGCGATTTTCCTAGTCTCTTCCTCCTGCCTTCTGTTTCTCCACCGAATTTCTGCCACCCTCTCTTGTCCGTCTATGCGAGTCGTAGACCAATCCATTCATCATCATCATGATCAGGTTGGGGAACATCATACTCCGTTTCGTCGTCGTTTCGCTTTTACTTCTTTACGACTCTCGCCGCCCCTTCGCCTCTCACTCTTTCTCTGTGCTTGCTAATTTCTTGTACGTGCTGTTCTGGTCTGGCTTTGCTCTTGCTTTACCTCCTCCCTTCCGTCTCCTCTGCTCTGCCGCCCTCTTCGTCAGGTTCTCTATACCTTTGCCGCATCGGCTCAGGTAGGTAGATTTATACGCATACACCTGAGGAAGAGCCAATAGTACAATTTATTAAGAAAATTCGTATTTCATACTATACATTTTGAGAAGCTTATAAATTGCAATTGTCACAATTAAATGAATACATTATGAAAAGAGTTCACTGTTAACTTACAGTTATAAAATATTCAGATACTTCCAAAATCTAAGATACTTTTCTAGAAACTGTTTTTTTTTCAAAACCAGGCCAGAGCCCATAGTATCTTGAGCTTAATAGTACAGGCTAGGTAGGTAGAGTCAGTACCCTTCTCCACGTAAATTACAATTACTTACAGCGCACAATATTTTCCCTCTGGTCTCTTCGGATCTTTGCATCTCTCTTCCCACTGTTTGCGGCGCTCCCTTTTGGTAGTGTCTTTTTGCATTTGATAATTTATGCAGCATAATCTCGCCGATGACGTTTATCGCTTGCCATTCCCATTTGTCCCCTCCTTTCGGTCTCTTTTCTTCTCCTCAAACTCCTCCTCACCCCACCTTCCCCATTTTCCGCCTTCTATCCCTTATTCTCGTTCCCCTATTTCCTTTCTGGGCTGCGTTATCGTGTTCTGCTTCATCTTTTGTGTCTGTTTGCACTGCCCCTGAGAATCGTTTCCTTTTATGTTGTATTTGTTGATTTCTTTGATTTCGCTTTTTCCTCTTTTTGGGTTTTTTCATCTTCTGATGATAATGATGTTCACCTTTAGTTTCGTTCCATTTCGTTTCGTTTCAACTGCGCATGCGCATCCTGTTTTCGTTTGCAACCGATCGGCTTTGTTTTCTACTTTTGTCCTACTTCTTCTGCTGGTTGCTCTCTCTCGCTCTATCTCTGTAGCGCTCTCTCTCTCTCTCTTAGCAGTTGAAGTAGGTCTTGGGGTTTGTTGCTGTAAGTTGCCTCTTTGCGTTTTGATTTTCCAACCTCTCTTCCGTTTCACTTAGTGGGACAGGATCTAAAGACTGGCCACTATTAGATTTTAAAATTTATGCCCAAAAGAGAGTAGAGAGAAAAATAGCAAAATGGGTCGTCTATCCTGTTTTTTGTACATTTCTATGGTCTCTTGTATTCGTATCAAATTCTGAAATACCTAGAAACATAATTTAAATGTTTGGCTAACTTTTTATCAAGAAACTGTTCATTGCGGAAAATTCTAACTCGTTAATTTTGAAAGGGTATGAAAATATTCGAATAAGCTTATTTAAAGCCAGCTCGCTCTGGAGCTTTAACGTTTTTTTTATTCCGCTTTATCTTAACTCATCAGTTGCAACAAAGTTGTATTTGTTTTTCGATCGTTCTTGGCTTGTGCCTCGTAAAATCCGAAGCAAACGTGTTAATTTTTTAAATGGAAGTAATTAACTAGAGTTCGTTGCTCAACAACTAAGTATTTTAACTTCGAAATATGTAGATCTGGTTCGGCCATAGATCTAAAATGAATTAGATCTTCTGGGTGGCCTAGGATGTTCGCCCCCTCGCAACTGATTGCAAGTCCCGTGATTACAATTTAATTTCCATTCGGTGAGCCCTATTAAATCATTATTCATTTCGGTAGCTGATCGCAAAGTATACATATGCATACGAAGGTATATGGCTCATGGTATATGGGGTTTTCCTCCGCGCTCTTCTCGGATCTCGTGAGTCTGAGACAGTCTGCTAAGCCGCTTACCCACACAACTGTCACGCAATCAGCCAGCTTGTGATACACCGATCCCGGCAGGTAACTTGTTTGCCTCTCTTTTACCAATTCTCAATGCTTCCACGCTCGTTCTGATTACAAGAACAACAACAACAACAACAAATGGGTAGAAAAGCTATGACTCATTGGGCCCGTAAAGCCATTCTCCAAAAACGGGCACCGCTCTATCGGTTCCAGACTGCTGGCGTCTGCTGCAACCTGGAAGTGGCAGTTGTTGCAGCTGGAAGCCGCCTTAACTGTTTCTCTGCTGGCTCATTCCCACTGGAATGGGGTACAGTGATATCCCAGAACATGATACGGGGAATAATAATATTGGAAGGATGTGATTGAAAATTTAAATATGTAAACTGCACTGTATTAACGTTCTGTTAGTGGTAGAATTTCAAAAAAAGTTGTTGTTAAAAATAGATCGAATAACTTCAGTTCTCCCATTCCGTCGCCACTGTACCCAGGTCGTCTGAGAAAAGGTGAAGAAAAACAGGAGGGCCCGCTGTGTTTACTGCATTTTGAACTGCTGCACCAACAAAGTTGAGTGCAGAATCATCTTCGTTCTCTGAAGATTTTCTTCTCATCTTTTTTTAATACTTACTGTTTTTTTGTTGTTATTTTTTGTACAAGTCATTAGCTTTAATTTACAAATTACAAGTCCACATGGTTAGTTTCATTCATAGTTTTCGTTCGGTGAGAGAGCACCTTAAATGGTCTTTCCTCGTTTTTCTGGCATTAGGAAATGCACCAACAAGATCAATCTGTTTTTTGCCGCTCCATTGCATTTTGCCCAACCCATTTAAAATCTTTCTTTATGGATTCTTTTTTTATTTCGATATTGAACTTCCAATCTTGGTGGGCCATTGATCCCCACACTCTTGGCTCCGACGAAGTTCGTTTGCCGTCTTCATTTTCAATTTTTATTGCTGGAGTCTTTTTGTGCTGTTGAAAATTATGATTAATTAGTTTGATCGAGATGTTTGACTCGGCAAATGTTTGATTTAACGCTTCGTTGATCCCGGGTGTATAAATGGCCGACAACTAATGAAGTTTTCTTGGCCTGTGGAAGAGTAAATTGAATAACCTCTCAAACAGCTTGCTAATTATTTGTTAAATAAATAGTGGTTCAAATAATTATTGGTGTTCCTGTGAGCTGGCTGTCATGGCATGGTTTAGCAAATTATAAAAATATAAATACGAAAAAATTTAAGATTAACTGAAGTTTTGAAAAAAAAGCAATGGTGTAACTTTTAAGTTTGTTTACCTAATAATAGAATTACCTTTATTTAAATTTTATAATATGTACATATATCTTTAAAAACAAATCTTGAACCTTATTTGTTTGTCTTCTTGACCCTTTATTTGCCCCATTTAGAGTTTTACGCCGTACTCAATTATTTTCAAATTACAAGTGCTTTCCCCCACTCATCTGTATTTAGAGCATTATCTGCTGATTTTTTGTTACCTTTTGGAGACCGTTTAAAATGAGTTTCGCAGTTGGACCACGCAGAAACAATGACCGCAATGTATAGTGATTCGCTTTTCTGCTTTTGTTTTGTTGTTTAAGCAATTTTCTGTCCAAAACAAAGTCTAATTTCGCAAAACTTTCTTTTTTTCAATTGCAAAAAAGAGCTTTTATTGTTGTTTTTCCTGTTATTATGGTTATAGGTCTGTTGGCCTTTGTTCAGCCTTCCCCCAATAATGATGATGATGACAACTAAATGGGGGAAAAATGGAAGCTGGAGGGGGAAAGGGGAATTCGAGCAATGTCAACGAGTTTAAATGAAATTTGCCACGCTTGGTAGCTACCGTAAATGAGATAAATACAATTAATTTGAATAAATCATTAATTTCAAGGCTAAAAAAACGGACAAAGCCAAGATTTTGACCAGCCCAATTTTGTATTAAATGAAATCAAAGCGAAATTTTGACATTGAATATGGAAAAAAATTAACCATCTATGGTATATTGAAATAAAGTAAAAGAAATAGAAGATATTTCGGACTATTCCGAAACTGCGTTATATTTTACTTTATCTTAAAAGTGTTGTTCCCAATAAAAAAATCACTTAAACGAGCAGCAAACAAAATGCTTTCCATAAACAATTGAACACTCCATTAAGTCAAAGACCCTGAAACACCCATAAAATTCGACAATATCTGAGAAGGGGACGGGTCTCGTCGTCAAACAGAAATGTGATATGGTTATCGAAAATGTATTTACTTTTAATCAAATCAAAAACAGAAAATGAACATGATTTTATTTTTTTATTTACGTGTGCGTCTATTCCCTATCCTCTTTTTATTTGTTCACTGATGAGGTTTTAGAGGGTCATCTGGAGTTCAACTTTAATTGACAGAGACGCCAGAGAGGAGTGTGCCATTGACCAGCTGTCTCTACCCTACTTTTGCCCTTTTCTCGCTGTGTGGTCAGCTTGAGGTTTGAATGACAGCATTTTATGCCGCCTGAGGCGGAAATGGTTTTACAAACTTTATGGCCACAGTGGGTCGCATTCCCCAAGAACTTCGCATCCAACTCCATGGCAAATTTCCAGCAAACTCTGATGTTGAACTTCCCGTAAAGACTGCTCAAAAACAGCGGCAGCAGCTTGGATAAATAAACATTTGTTTTTTTTTTGCTGACTTTTGGCAAATCCGCCAAAAAATTGTTTATGACTTTAAATTTTCGAAATGCTTCCGACGAAACAAAGTAAAGGCAGTGCGAAAAAAATAAACTCGATTTTTATGTTTATATATTTATGCATTTTGGCCACGCCAAAGAAAACAAGTCTCTTGGCCAAATGTGAAGTTTGGAAATGATTTTGAAATTTGCCTCAGCTTATGAATAGTCTGTCGATTAATCGATTCACATTCAAATTAATGCAATTTTTCATGACTTTCACTTGTGGCTCTGAATGGAATTAATTGGAAGATAAATGGACTGGTTGTTATCTAAAAGATTAAAAGTTCTTCCGCTTTTGGTATTCTGACATTTTGATTTAAAGCCATTGATTATTGGCTTGATAATAAATCCAATACGGTTTAATGAAAACGAAAACAGACAATAATAATAAAAAATAAATAGCTCGAAAGAAAATATCTAAAAGATATGAAGTTTTAAGCTGAGTTAAAAATAAATCAAAATCATTATCATGCTAAAGTCTTCTATAAATAACTAAATTAACTATATAGTTTTTGATTAATATGTTCGCATAGAAGATAGGGTTCTGGTTAAGCAGAACCAAAAGCTATTGCCCTGCCGATCCTCTATATCGTTAAATTTTGAGTTCTTTGTAGCTATTTTACAGAGAACATAAATCAATATTAAATGGATTTTTTATATGATTATCAATCACCATTAAGTTGCGAAAATAAGTTGAATCGTCGTTGGGCTGCACTAACTAGTTGTGAGATGTTAATCGGAACAGAGGATCTACGCGCATTTATCATTATTCTAGGGAGGCGTCGACTCAACAGCTACGACCATAAATATTCTTCAAAAACTAATATGCAAGCTATAAAAATGAAGATTTTTTTAAATTATAGCAAAGCCAATATGGTGCATTGAAAAAAAGAGGTACAGAAATATTTTAATTATTTAAATAGAAAGTGTTTTAAGGGAATTGAATTGTGTAATTAAAGCGGGTTGAATATTTTATTGTTATTTGAGGTTATAATTTAAAAAAATATATACCAATAGCATAGTTGTATTTTCTTAATAGAAATGTTTAGCTTTAGTAAAAGGATATCCGATTTATTTGCAGTGCTTTAGATCGTACCATAAACACTTTATAGAGGGGACAGGGAGCGCCGCTGAGATTTTTATGTGAGCGAGTGCAAGCAGCTTCCGGCGAATCGAGAGTGTGTTGGAGACCCTGGACCTGGACCTGGACCTGGGCCATCGTTGTTTATCTCAATCATCGACGTCCATTCCAAGTTCAGGGGATCCATCCATCCCTGCCCCGCCCCTCAGCTCTTCCGTCTCCGAAGACACCACTCCACTTTGCTCTTGCACTCTCTCTTTCTGGGTCCGGTTCTTCTTTTTGCTTTTAATGAAATTTCTTAATTGAAGCAGCTGGACGTCAGACGCCACTGTAGACTTGTTCTGGTGGTTGCTCTCCTCAGATTTGATCTATATTAATCAAAATCCAGGGCCATACACATTTTATGGAAAGAGATCACTCAGAAGAAAGCGACTGGCTTTGATTAAATTATCCGAGATTTTTTGCAAGCTCAACTTATGCAAATTTATTGCGATTTTATTTATCTTAATAACGCGGGGATTGGTTTATTTTTGGTTTAGTTTTAAAAGCTTTCAAAAATCCCCAAAACAACAATATGACAGCCACTTTCAAATAGATATATGTATTTCCTTTACTACTTCCATTTCCATATCGAATTCAAATTGATTTCATTTGCCACTTCAATGCCGGCTCTTTGGGAAATAAATTGAATTGAAAGCAATTGTTGCGAGTGGATTGGTACATAAATTGATTAAAAATGCAATTGGCCACTTTGATTTCGTTTGTGTTTTAATTTAATTAATTTCCCGTTGATTTTTACTCCATTGAATGCAAATTTCAGGCTGTCGCTGGAGCTTTAATCACTCATTGGCCTGTATTTCAGTGGGCGTAATGAATGCTTAACCTCGGTTAATTTATGTACTGCCGCCCAGTCCCGCGCACTTCCCGTGATGTTTCTGACGCTTTGGTGCACCTGTCGCAGCCACCGCAAAAACATTGAACAAACATCGTTGATTGGAAGCCATTAGTTTTGGGGGCGTCATGCGACACACATCATCGCTCGCCAGTGGCACAGACAAACGTAATAAATTCAATACGAATCGCAATACAATGGCGAATTAGATCAACTTTTGTTGACGAGGCGTGGCTGGTAACACAAATTTTCAGACGCACTGTGTGTTGGCGTTTGTCTCCAACGCACGGACGTCATATAACAATGGGGGCTAGTAATCGAAATACAGTAGTTAATCGGAAGTTTAGATCAGTAATGACTTCTTTTGTAAATAAATATTTAGTTAAGTTTAGGAAGCTCTTTGGGTAGAAGTTTATAAGGAAATTAAAGATAAAATATGGTATCTTTAAATTAATCAGAAGTTTATTTCTAATCTTAACTTTCAATACAACATTTTTCAAGTTATTTTAGACATTTTGCTTATTTAAGTTATAGTTATTTCTCCGTAGATTCTAATTAATAAATTGTACTTTATCATGAATCTTAATCCTTAAAACAAACTTCAATTTATAACCACTATATTGAATGCGTAAAGCCTTCGGACAGATCTAGTTCACAGGGCGTGATATATGACTGGCAATATCCGTACATTTAGCTGAATTTTCCATGAAAATTGGGGGAAAATTGCGGAGAAGGTAACAAAGGGGAACACAACCGTTTGTGTAAATATTTTCCTTGCACGTGTTTTCCCTTCCCCTCGGGAGACTTGCAAAACTCTGGAACGGAAATGCGAAACTTCCCTTCCGCTGTGTGGCCACAAAACCACTCGCTGTGCAATTATTGCGTGCAATTTTCCACCCCCAACCCAACCCCCTCTCGCTGGTGATGGTTCCTGGTCCTGTGGGAAAATGCAATTTCTCTTTGCGACGTCAGAACAATTTCGGTTCACACAGTCAGAGTTGCACTCATCATTTATTTATGGCTTCTGTCTGCAATTGATAATTTAATTTCACACAATTATTCGTATTTATTATGCGTCGTCTGCTGATCCTCGTCCCCAAGGGGGGACTCTCTTCAGTGGATCAACTTTTATTGCAGCTCTGTGTCCAGGGACGGAATTCTATTAACTGGGGAATTCATGTTTAATGATTGAACAACAATGTGCATATTCATCTGCGATTTGTCGTCTGATGAAGTCTTTCAATTGGGAATTGCATTCAGAGATTAACACTGGGACCGAAAGTGATAAGAATTTCAGGGTTAATCCACCTCAAGTCATCTTGATAATGCAAAACTAATAACAAACAGATTTGAGGATTGTAGAAATAGTTTAAAACATTCTTTAAATTCATTGGAATTGTTAGTTACAGGATTTAAAATGGAAAATGCATACTATTTATCTAGAAAACCCCTATTAAAGTCACTTGTTATAACTCAATATTCTTTTTAACTTTAATCTACTGTTTTTTGACATTTATTAGGGAATTAACCCAGCTCATTTTTTTAAAATCCAAATTGATTATTATTTTAATCTTATGTCCATGTCAAATAACATTTTATGTTATTGACTTTTGTCAAGATTTATGGAATCATACATGGACTTAATAGCTCGTAAGTATTTCCTCTATAAACCAATGTCAATGACCAATTTGAGTGAGTGATGAAGAAAAAATGCAAGAGGAAAAGTGGGCGGCAAAGAAAAACTACTCTTCACGCCTCCCACATGAACACTTGATCGCTTGGAAACCGATTATGTGAACTTGAGGCTGCATTGGCTTCCCATATTTTTGTGTTAACTAGCAGCAATAAATACAAATGTGTTCCTACCCTCCTTCTTGGCCGGTGATTGGCAGCGGCAAAAGAGGTTCATTAAAGCGCTAATAACAAGATATGTAACAGTCTCGACAAAAAAGCTGCAACAAGAGATGGAAAACAGAAATCATGAAAATAACACGACGCCCAACATGGAAATTAGTGCATGTGTATGCGTTGCGTGCAGCAGGAAATGGACGCCTACAAAACCCATGCACTCAGAGAAAATGTTGCAAAATGTATCAGCATGAACTCTGAAATATGTTTCATTAAAATGTTGTTTCATTAAAAGTTAAATGAAAACTTTTTCAAAGAAGTAAAGAAAATATTTAACAGAGGCTAGAATCTAACTTTGAATTTAATCACAAAATGTAAATATATTTTTCTTCTCTGTAATCTTCTATGTACAAACACTTAATTGGGGGCGGTGGGCGTGTCCGCAAGTGGTGGCGACTAAACAAGAGCAAATTCCAAGTAAACCAAGAAACCAAACCAAAACCAAGCGCAATTAGATGACATGCCAAGGGGGCAGAGGGTGTACATATGTGTGTTTGGTGTCCGCTCCCCTACGTCATTAAATTAATTCTCTGGCAAACTCGAACCTCAGCGAACTCAGCCACATCGAAGGCTTAATAAATTGCTCTGCTTGCCATGGCCAAATGTAGCGTAAAATCATACCACAAACACATCAACGTCTAGCAACAACAACAAATAAATATAAACTCAAGTGTTGCATAAATTAATAAATTTTCTTAAGACCGTAAAAATTAGCATATCAGAGACCTAAACACGTAAACTGCAGTCACAGCAAGAAGGAAATTGCTATAAATTACATACAATGCATCGCTATGCATTTTCATGCCTCAGTTGATTTTCTGAAAAAGGGAAAATACATGCCACAAATACTTGACCTCAGTGAACTGATTGAATGTGATGAGTAGGCCGGAAAAAGATATCTTGGACTTACTTAGGGTGGAAGAATACATTTTGATTTTATGGAAAACTTAAGAAATGTAGATTGTAAATTTAAGGGGGAATGAAGGTTAAGTTATGTAAGAAATGTAGATGAATTGTAATTTATGCTAAAGGAAATGTGAATTAGGATTAAGTAAAATAAACTTAAAATTAACTAAAAAGAACTATCTGAGTGATTATGAATATTAATTATTATTAGAATCAAAATAAAAGTAAAAAGAAACAAGCTGGAATAAATAAGCTTTTAGATAAATTTTTTATAAAAAGAAAGATTTAAGATTAAGATTTTAGAAAGGTTGAAACATCTTTAGTTCTTGTCATATCTTATTTAGCTCGCACATTATAAAACTATCTTAATCTATAAAATCTATATAAAACTTCTGCTGCTGTGTACATTTTGCCTATGCAAATTATAAGGACATTTAAAACCTGCCACTTTTGACTGCCTTCTGTCACGTTTTCTGCCAGTAACAGATGTTTGAGCTGATTGAGCGACTGCCGCCGCCATCATCGTCATCAGCCACATCAGGCATTGGGGCTGCATCAGCCCCAATTGCTGCACTTTCAGCGGCAACATCATCAGTGCAATGCTGGTCTTTTGGCTGCTGTCGGGCACGCCTTGTCGGCTCATCGCTCAAAAAAAAAGAAGAGGAAAAATCCCCTGGAATAGGGGCTTTCGGGGGACTGGGAGCCGTGCTACTTGACTTGGAACTTCCACCTTCCCGACTATGCCGGCACCTCAGTCATGAGCATTAATTTGTGCCCGCCAGTCAGACAGTTTACGACTCCCACTGTAAAAATGGCAGACACAAGACTAGGATTTTCCTATTTTTATACCCTTCAAGAGGGTCACTTAAATTTGGAAAAAGTTATAATATTACAGTTTAGAGTTAGAAAAATTAATTTAAACAAAATTCAACTTAAAAATCTTGTAATAAAAGCTGTTGAAGTTAAAAAATGGCTACAAATAAATACAAGTTCCTCTTAAATTCCCCCTAAAACTTTTTATTAAAAAGGAAATGAAATATAATGTTAAATTACGTTTTAAATATAAATTCTTTTTAAACAACTAGTGAAAAAAGTGTGGTTCCAACTTCGAGATTAGTTTTCCTTTTCAGGTTTCCTTTTTTTTAAGTTTTTTTTTTGCTCCATTATTGCTGCTGGTGCTTTTGAAAAGCGGACGGCTTGCCGCTGCTCCGAGCCCCCTGGTCCTGCTCCTTTGTCCGTCCAATCAAACACATGTCAAATGCCGCTGATGTTGCCTGTCGCCGCATGTCCGCTGTCCGCCATTGGGGAGCAGGAACCTGCATCTAATCATGGCTCCAGGCCGCGTTTCACTTTCGCCGCGTCATGTAAATGTGCTCTCACCTGCCCCCAGAGCCGCCCCTTCGACCTGTCGACGACCACGCTCGCCATATAGTTAGTACGTCAGTTTGGTCAACCAAGCTGTCCTCATATGGAAACTCTTTCAGCGCCCCAGGGCCTACACGCAGAAAAAAGGGATGTTTGATGGGCTATAATTGATCTTTTACTTATAGGAGATAGGAGTGTTTATTTAATAACTCCTACGCAGTTATTTTATTTGCTAAATTTATGTTGTTCAATATTTTCGTTTTACAAATATATTTTTCACTTTAAATGATTTATAGAAAATAAAAATAATCTCATAGTATACTAACTTATAGCATTGTTTATGTTTTAAAATTTAAATATCAATTTATTTGTAAATCTTAAATGTATTTATGAATATTTAATGCTGTGTAAGCTTGTTTTCCTAACCATTTTTCCATCCATTTGGCGATAGCCGAGTGGGCGCCAAACTAAAGCATTCAACCATCGACAACGACATCGAGATGTCGAAGTAGTTTTACCTCGATTTTTGTTGTTGTTTATAATGTTTTTTTTTTCTTATTTGTATTTATTTTTTGCTGTTTTTGTAGCTGTTGCTATTGTGGGCCATACACATGTAGCCTGGCACCCACACTTGCTGGTCGCTTTTCTCTAGCCATTGGGTCTTCCTTTTTGCCATTTTTTGTTACCATACTCACAGTTTGCAACTTCCAATGGCAAAGCACTCAGCGTCCGCCACCGAGTTGGACAGTGTTCACTGTACAGTGGGCTGGAAGTAGGCGGAAATGGGGATTGTGTTGGGGCGGTAAATGGCTGTTAAAGTTAAAGGTTGATGTTAATACAAGATGGGAAGTTAATCCCGTATTAAATCTTTCTTCTTCAGATATATGATTGTAGAAATTAAATAAACTCAACTCTAGAGATATGAAATTTATCTTAGTAACAAAAGAAATTTTTGTATTTTAAAGTTAAAAACAAGTTGCCCCTCCGTTTTTACCTACTCACAACAAGCTAATATTACGTAATACCTATTCTTATGGGATTTAATCACCTCACCTAATCATTGTGCCCAACCATGGCTAGGTAACTCAGTTAATTAGAGACTCCTCCAATTATGAAACCAAACTGATGGCTCTTATTTAATTTGTGCTGAGTTTCATTAATGTCAATTAGCTTACCCCTTCCTTTTTGGATGAACCCTGCTTCTGTATTTTGTGTATATAAAAAACAAAATTCAATTTAAGGCAGATTTTCAACAAGTCAGCGCCCACAGTGAGGCATACGGCCCGAGGTAACGAAGTTATTAAAAGTCAATATTTTTCAACTGCAATGAAGTTAAATGACGGAAATTCAGTTATTAACAAAAATGAGAGGCGGCCCAGATGATAGATGAGTTTTTAAGCATTTACAGCACGGCAGAGTTTTAATAAAATATATTTACTTGGGTATACAATATGTATGTGATCCTTAAAGTAACTGACTAACAAATTAACTGTCTGCTCTTTTCCCTTTGGAGAGTAGGAAACGGATATGTTTACGTTTTGTTTTATTTCTAGTCCTGGCACAGACACAACCTTTGGCCCTGGCTATCCTTTCCCATGTAGCTTTTGCTTCTAGATAAAATCCGGTTCAGGACCAGTGGAAACGTTGACTTGAAAATGAATTAACATTTTGCATGTTAGCAAAAAATAAAATAGATGGAAGGAGAGGGAAAAACTGCTGAAATGGAATACGGTTTTTGGGCCAGGATAGGCGTACATCCTCGGCAACCTTTTAGCTCCTCCACTGTCCTTGCGTTTATTTTGGACAAAACATTTTAGCTTCCTCGGTTTTCCTGCATTATTTTTTTGCTCTTGTTATTTTTGCGGCTGCATTTTGCGGTTGTGGCCGAGTAGAAGCGAAACAGAAGCCCATAAAACATTTGCAGGCAGCAGAAGAAGCGAGCAGCAGCAGCCTCGTTTGCATTTTTTATGCAGCCCAGAAGGAGTTCAGGTTAACGCCTTTTTGGCTTTAATGGTGCAACTTTAGTGCTTAAGTGGTATAAATTGCAGTTCCAGTTGCAGTTGCACACACAGTTCTGTATGGATGATCGTTCGGTTGAGTTCAGTTCAGTTCGGCAGAGATGCATATCGATGGAGCCAGAGCCGAATGGAAGTACTTGGCCTCGGGAGACTTCTATTTCGTTCGGTTCTATTGAAATCGCGTTTTGTCTACCTCTTTTCTGGGTAATTTATAACTTGGCAGGGCAATAGTAAAAGCAACCTGTCCAGGTGCAAGTTCGACCTCCTTTGGAGTAGCTTACAGGATAAGATAATATGTAAATTCTAAAGACTTAGGATTGAACTCAATGAATTAACTTGGAGGTAATTGAGAAATACTGTGGTGAGTTTAGAAAGTGCAATGCAAATTTTTCTGAATGTTTTTAAACTAATAAATAATGTAATGATAGAGGATAGAGTGATTAAGAACTACATTAACAATATATAACACATTTTCACACTGAAAAACGTATCTAAGCCATAACACTTTTTTAACTAACTTAAAAGTAAACTTTCAATTTATGCTTAAATATAAAATGTTGTATTTTTCCCACCATTTTAATGCGCATATCATGTTTAACAAATGAGCCACAACATTCAATCGTAACCATAACGCCGCAAGGCCTAATCTTTAAACTATGAAACCCTTTCGTGTTAGTTAAATTCCCGAAGTGGTTTCCCACATAAACTATGAAAATAAATGTTAGCAAATCCATCAAAATTAACCCACTAAAGTGCTACAAAACGTAAATCAAAAGAAATTTAAAAGAGGAACGCTAAGGGGAGGGAAAGCCCTCACAAAATGTGAAATGGGAAAGCGTAATTATTATTAATTTGTCAAGTATGTAAAACAGATGCCCGAGCGGGAATGAAAAAGAAAAACTCCAAATAAGGGAGAAAATGCGAACAGATGCAGATGCGGGCTATATATATGTCTCTACATATATGTATGTGTTATTATTATTTTTGTGTGTTGTGCCACGTGCCACATTTCCATGGAAGCGCCTCCAACCGAATCGGAGCAAATCGAGCTAAGAAGAACTTCGAATGCAAATCGAAAATGAAATTAAACAAGTGCCCAGACTCCGCGCCCGACTTTTGTATATAAAAATATCCATCCGCTCAGTGCAGAGCACTGCTGCTCCCTCAATAAGTTCCTCTATTTTTATATATCTACCGGGCCCTTCCACCTCCTCCCTCGTCCATTAAATGCATTTTGTGCACATTTCGAAATCGTGGCACATTTACATTTTTTCGTTGATTTTTTGGTTGTTGTTGTTTTTTCGGTTTATTTCAGCATTTTCTGCTGAACTTTTTCTGTTCGATTTTTACTTTTCGCCATGAGTAGACAATTTTTCCTTGACTGTTTCCTGAATGGAATGAAAATCCAAATGCAATTGGGAACAACACAAAAAGTTTAGTTTATTTTTTCTGGCAACCGTTCAGTTTTTATTTGGCTTTTCTTTTATTTCGTTTGAAGTTGCGGTTGTAGATTACTCCGTCTGTGGAGTAAAGATCACATGCTGTGGACTCTCTGGATAATCTGATGTAATGGCCTGTAATCTGACATCGGTATGGTCTAGTTATGGGGCTTAATTGGACATTTCTTAATCTAATTTAATCGGAGATTCGAGGCCCCCTAGTGGTGATTATAAATACCTATTAAACGAATATACACTTACATACCTCTTAAAGCACCTTAACTTGCTTTCAAAAGGATGGTTAAATATATTTATTTCCATTTAAAATCTGTTTTCCGCATATGTTATCCCCGATTTTATCCGGCTTGCCTAGTTTGTGTGAAGCATAAACTTGCCTCGTTAAAAAGCCTGAAAGCAATTTGAAGTTAAGGCCAAGTAAGGACTTACCCACGATTGGTGTCATTGTCCTTGTGCACGGTGCAAGCTCTGCCCCCTTTTAACCCGAGCAGCCCCACCTCAGTGTTCTTTGTGCTTTTGTAGCTCCCTTTGGCGCAGGGTAAAAAGTATATTTTTAGCACAAAACGTAAATAAATTTGCATACACATGGAGTCGCGGGCTGAAACAATTGCCACAGGAGGAGGACAGCAGAAAGGCTAGCCAGAGGTTAGAGGAGAACCAGAAGGGCAAGGAGGACGTCCTGGCATTAAAGGATTACAAAAGGCAGCAGCAGTTGCCGCAATAATCCTGTTAGTTTATTTTGCACCGCAGAGCATACAATGTCAAGTGCAGAGTCAGGACCTGGAGGAGCGGGCTTCGGTTGAATCCTTCTCTGACAGACAGTCCTAGACAATAAGACTGCAGTGAGGTGTCAGGATGGAAGTCCTAATGAAGCCATGCAAATGCCCAGGCCGCACATTACGTGTCCAACTAAGTGATGCCTGGGGTTTTCCTCCGTCATGCTGCGCCATGTATGTATGTACACATATCCCTGAAATATTCAAGTCAATTCAAATTGAATGAAACACTTTTCGGGGCCCGAGAAATTGCACAGCAATTTCCATGAATTTTCCGAAAGGCCAAATTAGGAAAATGGAAGCAAAGTGTCATCCTCTCAAACACATCCTGTTCCCTCCACAATATGCATGCATATCCCCTGACCATTAATCTTGGGGCATTGTTCCAGCTCCGGCTAGTGTCATAGTTATAAATAATGCAGCACTTGAGGTAGAAATCGAGATGGCAACGGGGATAAGCAAGGGCCTGCACTTGGGAAAAATTATATAAAATTTTATAATAATATATATCAGTTAGCCTTAGTTAATGATGAATTCGGATTTAATGTTCAGATAATATTCAAGACACATTTAAGCTA
Source organism: Drosophila nikananu (assembly GCA_008042635.1). Lineage (NCBI taxonomy): Eukaryota > Metazoa > Arthropoda > Insecta > Diptera > Drosophilidae > Drosophila > Drosophila nikananu. Next base: position 7,249 of record VNJV01019363.1, on the reverse strand, counting down.
TTTTTCTATGGTGCACTCTTTGCAACAATTTGAGTTACTCTATAAGTAAAGGACAAACATCTATCCATCTCTAAAATTTGTTAAGTGAAGTTAACAAAGTTTCTGTAAAAGCTTCATAAATTAAGAAAATTTCTTTAAAAGCATCATTTTTAAGAGTCTTAAATTAGGAACTGCCCCTATTGTGAACCACTCTCTACACTATTTTTTCGAGTGCTTCAGTAGAGCGCACTTGAATATCGATGGCCAAGGCCCATGCATATCGAGTGTCTACTCCAGTCCACTCGGCCCGACTCCGCTCCTTACCATTCCATTTCAATTCGGGACGAGTGCAAAAAAATGCAACCAAGCGTAAAATCAAATAAAACGTCAACCCGAAATGGACACGAGTGGGAGGAAAGGGCGATGGAAGGGCCGCTTCGGAACCACCACCACCACCACCAGTGCCGCCAGAGAACCCACCACGTTGATGGCCCAGACCCGCCGCCGGCTACTGACGTTGTTCAAGTGTCAATTGGGTTTACTTACAGGCCACTTTGTAGACGGCACACTGTACTGATGTGTTTGTATGTACGCCCTCAGTGGTTCTGGACCTGGACCTGGGCCCTTCTAAAACATATATTCCTCATATATAAATATATGTATACCCATATATATACCCATTTATATGGCGGCACATCAATGTAAATGCCGCCTTCGAGGGGCTTTGTTGTAAAACTCCTCCAGCCTTTTCTACTCCTCGTAGTTTGTGTAATTGGATAAGCTGAAATCGCCATAAATGATGAATTGTGATTTGCCATAGATTGCGGTGGAAGTTATAGTAACTGAATACGCAATAGATTCTCTGCGGTTACGGAATAAGTTATGTTGTTATGTGAATTGGAGTTTAAACGAAGGTTAAAGAATCTTGATTATTCGATTTAGAAGAGGTTTAGTTAAATGCATAAGGAAATCTGACAAGGCAAAAAGAATACTTATGAAATGATTAAACAATGATTAAACAAGTACAAGTAGAGGTGAAAAATGTTAAACTATTTTTTTATTTTCAATCATTTATAAAATATCATTCCCTATATGAACGCTTATATTTTTCTAGGATTTATTGACAAACCCCCCTTGATAAAGTTATTTTCCAAGAATATAGATCAAAACCCATCAGAGATAACTTTATCTCTGAATTAGATTTCGGTCTCTTAAATTGTTTTCATTACAAACAATTCGACTGGCCATATGATTTCGCCCACAATCACTTCTCCCGCTCCGGAAATTCGAAAGAAAAACATTTCCAATGCACTTAAAATATTTTTGTGAGGCAAAAGTTTTGTTTAGACAAAAGTCGAGAGTGTTGCTGAAGTGCGAACTGCAGCATTGCCTCCCACTCCCCGAGATCGATTCGCCCGAAACTCCGAACTAGAAATTCGAGACTGTGATTGCGGGCGGAGCAAAGTGCAGGGCCACTTAATCGACTGTGGAAATGTGTGCACCAAAGTGCATGGCGATTAAAAAACTGGGTCAATTGCACTCCGAAGGGAAACCGAAAAATTATGTTTATGTTTTCCCAAAGAATCAAAGCGATTTCCCCAGGTAGTCGGACCAAGCAGTCAACACTCGACCAGAATTGTTTACCACAAAAAAAAAGAGCCGGCAAGAATGCGTTAACCCAATTTCCAAGGCACCACAAAAAGATAAAAATAAAAATAAAAAACTGTAAAGTAACTAACTTTAACATTCTAATGTATTTTATTTGTTCTTTTTCATTGCAGGTATGTACATATATCTGTGTGGACGGTGTGGGTGTGTGCCGTGCCCCTTTGGCTTTGACTCCGTTGAAATTTGCATAAACTTTGGGCCGACAGCAAAGCGGCCAAAATGTCAACAACTCTATCAGGCATCAGGCCGAAAGATACAGAGCCTTACTCTCTTTTGGTAGCAAACTTCAAAAGCTGCCAACGTCAACCTCAACGCAAATTGGCAACACAAATCTGTCAACGGCCCAGGAGATGGCCAACTAACCAGGCAAACAAACAAACACATTTACAGGGGAAACAATTTCTAAAGACTTGGAAAACTTTGGGATAAACAAGTTCATATTTGCTTAAACGTCAAAAGTCTTTAGTATAATTTCAAGCAAAGTTAAGGTTTTAGTCTTTCCCATTTTAATGAAGCATTTAATATTTACATGAATTAATAGATTTTATTTCAGTGCAGCCACTCGGGCCCGGCTCACCTGTTGTGCTGGCCAAGTCGGGTCTGGCACTTAACAAGTTTTCAATTTGTAAACGGGCGTGCTTTGAATACTCCCCGAGAAGGTGGAGTTGCAGTTGGAGCTGAAGAAGGCAGACAATTGAGCCAAGATTGAATAAGTTAGTGAGTAAAGAGAGAGGAGTGTGCGGGGGAAGCCAATTGGGTTCCAAGTCCAAAACGGCACGCGTGCCCCAGGAGAAGAAAAACCCCGGTACAGACCCGAAAGCAAGTCAATAACCAATCACATGAAAACTGCAGTTTTTCATTACGCAAAACTTGACTGACAGAGTATTTAATAGATCTCCGTTAGGTTTTTTATTACAAAAACATTTAGAGCATATCGAAAGAATTGAAGAAGTGGGCTGCTTTATATTTTAAAAATATATTTATAAAAAATAATATCTATACGCAAAATTATTACAAAATCAATTACCTGGTTTATATATTTCCTATTTTATAATCTTCCTTAAAAACACATTCACTTAGTGAAGAAATCTATTTAAAATTCTTGGTTGTTGCCCAGCAAAGGCTTAGTTTTGCATTTTTATTGTTAAACATCACGGCCAGGTGATTAAGTCGTTAACAAAGCATTGGTTATATGAATGCTTTACGAGGGTATTACAACACGGATCTCGATTGGCTTTATTATCTGAATACCGAAAGCTTACCATAGGTTACCTAACTGGCAACTTCATTCTTCACTTGCTGCTTGGCAATATTCCATTTTATGGGATCTGAGATTGGACTATTTTCAATTTTGTTTTAATTAGTTTGCAGTTTAATTTTACAATACTAATATTTGTTGTTAGACAATATAGCAGATTGCTAAATCCAAAACCAATTCAAATTTAACCACCTATGAATCACAATTCATAAAGCACTTTTATCCACCGCTAAATGGATAACAATCATAAATAGTTATCATTCAATTAAAAATCGGCAATCATAAAATTTGCATGTCGATGGCTCCCAAAGCAATTTAACCCAACAGCCTTTGCAAATTGCTTTACAATGCTTGAAAACCGAATACAGAAGTCAATTTGAATGCCTTAGAAATGGTTTCATTATAATCGTTCAGCTATCCGCCGTTCTGAACTGGCCACCAAAGTCAAAAACCTTTGCAAACAATCGCTGTTCATTTTCTTACAGCTTTATTTTTGCCCCTCTATTGTTTTGTTGTCTCGCTTATTACCATGGCTTTTTGTTATTGTTGCCATTTTATTTTGACCATTTATTTATGATTTTTTGTTGTTTAACTTTATTTTGGCTTGTGTTTTCCTTTCATCCTCTATTTGATAATGATTCTTATTGTTATTATTATTTTGCATTGTGGTTTCAGGTTCGTTTTGTGTTCTCTTGCACGTGTTTCAAGTAAGAATAGAAATGAAAATGGCTTTAGAATATTAAAAAAATAATGGAGATGATGGTAATAGTGGGGGAACAGGATATAGCAAATTACCTTCAGTGTTATTTGGGTCTTTGAAGACACTAACAGTAGGACTTTGAACTCTAAGAGAACTATGCTTTAACTTCAGTTAAAATAGACGAATGATTTACAAAATGTTGCACTGAAAATGTACAAAATCCCCAGCCATGTCATGCATTTTTTGCTTTGCCATATAATTCTCAAGCAATTAAATCATCAGGCCAATCCGCGACCATATCTAATAACTATATCAAAATGTTAGTTGTTCGGCTTGTAAAATTGGAATTACAAATTGAACAAGCAAATTGTCAAATTGGCTTATAACATTTACACGCATTCGCATTGCAATGGATCGCATTGCATTGGAAATTGGAAATTGTTAAATAACAAATTTGCTTTTGACCAAATACGGCTGGCCTAAGTCGACATAAACAACTGAGCACGTTAATAAATCATTTCTGACCAATTCGAGACACCCTTTCGGGCGGCCAACTGCCCGCCATTGGGGTGGCTGTTGACTGCTAACGCATTTGGTCAAAACCAATTCATCAATTGCCAAAAAACTTGGCAAGAGCCAGCCAGCCAACCGATCCAATCCAGGCAAAGCAACCAAACCCACCAAATATGTCAAAACGCAGGTGGCAAAATTAGACAGAAAAACACCAAAACGCCAAAAAATTATAAATATTTCGCTTTTTTCCTCACCATTGCGCAAAGTCCAAAGAAAAAATAAAATAATAAAATCTATATATATTGACAACATAGCAGATTTTGATTTTCCGCTTATGCGGGACTATTTATTTATTTTGTTTTTTATTTTTTTTGTATATTATTATTTACACTGCGCTGCCAATCTTATGTTTATATTGCTGATCACCGTAAAATAATTGAAAGGAGAAAAATAAGCTGAAAGCAAAACAAATACACAAATAAAACCGGCGCCACGGAGTCTTGCCAAAAATTGTGTTGACCAAAGAGTGAAAAACGATAAACAAGTAAATATTTCATAATGCTAGGTTGAGGCTATACGATACTCCCTTTTTCAGTTTATAAATAATAAAGATATATTTTTTTGATAAAAAAGAGGAGAATAGTATTACTAGGTTAATTCTGTAGGTATTTTTTTGAAAGAATTGCAGATAACCCTTTTAAGTATAATCGTTTGATTTCTTAAGATTTCACTAAAATTTATTTTTAAACACCATGACTCTGCTAATTTCAGCTTATAAAAGCCAGATTTGTGATCTTTCGTAAAATTCCTAACTCATTAATATCTTCAAAATATAGAATATACTCTTCCACCCTTCGAGTAAAGGGTATTGATAAATTTACCGAATTTCTGCAGTTTCTGGACTCGCAGCCAAAAATTCGATTTGTATTTATTACTATGAAGCATATGTGTAGTCAGTGTCCCAAAACCGGAGCCAAAATCTTTGCAACAAAGCGTAAAACAAAAGCGACGAAATATAGAAAATCACATTTATCTTCATTAAGGCTCTAATGAATGGGGCAAATGACATCATCATTATAATCATCGTCAACATCCTCCTCATCCCGTTCGAGAGTTTAGATTGTAAATATTTGTGACGCCTTTTATTCAGGTGCAACGATGCAAAACATTTTCGCTTGCCACCTCCGCGCCAAACGTGTGATTCGAATAATTGCTTTGCAATTTGCCGCCTCGGGCCTTATAATAAATCCCAGCAAACGAAACAAGTAAATAATATTACCAAGCAACGCTCTTGGCATACAAAATTGTATTTTTTTGTATTATTATTATTATTTTCTGGCCACTCGTTATCTTTGGGTATTACATTACATGCGACACACACAGATCTGTGTGCGCAAGATGTCAGGTGTGGCTGGAACAATTTCTGATATATCAATTCACATTCTGAGTTACGAGAGGTGCTGAGTTGATATTCGAGAGGTTTTGTTTACCGCGGAATTTATGAACTCCAGCTGAATGTTGGCGCATAATGGGATTTCAAATCACGTACTGTATTCTGTCAGCTACTGAAAAAAAGATTTACTTTGAGATTTATGGATCGCAAATGCTAAACTTAATTGCAGAATTTAGAGAAGACGATTAAATCATTGCCTTCATTTGCACACAAATCAGGTGTGAAATAAGTGGTTTTAAAAGCAAATTAGGCGGAAGATTCAGTTTATTTTTCAATATAATAGTATAAAGTGGTCGTTAAAGCAAATTAAACGGAAGATTTCTTGACAAATACTACAGAGCTACTTGATTTTGATCTTAGCAAACCCGAAACTTTCATAAAAAATACCTTTGGAATGATGCAACTCACTCACTGTCCCATAACCCATAACCTTTTTGAAGTCTGAGGGCTCGTCTCTTCACCTAACTGGCAATAACTTATAATGACCCTTCGAAATCTCAAAGCATAACTCGGCGGCGCCTTAAATTCCCAACGAATTATTGTAATTTGTGAAGGGCATAGCAACTAAAATAAACAAAAATATTTGACACTTTGTGGAAGAGCAAAAGCCGAACCAAAAAAATCAAAAATAAAAGAGAAAGAAGCCCTTTATCTTGTGTGAAATTTAAAACTAGTCATTCCTGTTCGATGCGATTTTTTAATGGGGTCTACGTGATTTCCTGGGAATCAGCCAGACATCGATCATATAATTTGCCTAAGTCCGGGCTAATGAATCGTCATTTGGTTCGGCCTCTGAGCACGCTTCCAGATTGGGTGAAATAAAGGCACGGAGAACAGAATATTTTTTAACACATAACAAAACACCTCATAAATTTTATGGACACGGACCAAAAAAACGAACTGAAACTCCACTCATTAGCACTAGCAGAAACAGCAGAGGCAGCGAAAAATAAAAGGAGAAAAAATCAACTCTAAATCCGAATCTCTTTTTAGAGCCAAACCCAAAGACCGAGAGCCAAACTTTTACAACTTTTGTTGTATTTTTTTCATGGGTTTTATTTCAATTTCATTTGAATGTCTCGACTCGCCGCCATACGACCCTCTGATTTTATTCCTTATTACTTTTTTATTCTGACGTTATATGGCAAAACGTGCCGCTGTCTGAATACAGTGTTTCTTTTACTTTTGTTCTTGTTATTTGGGTTTCCAATTTTTAAATCACTTTTGGCCATCGCATACCGTCTGACAACTAACACAACGCCAGTGGCCGGCGGGCTGTCAAAGAACTTCACCCACATAAATAAATCCGAGTTGTTTTTTGCCTTTATGTTGTTGTTTTCCCAGGTTGTTTTCGGATATTTAACAAAATGATATAGAAGGTTGCTTGAGCAAGTCACAAAGCTTGTATCTTTTGGGGATATTTTTTAGCTTTATTTAAGGAATGATTAGGGATTTATTTTTGGGAATAAAAATACGAATATTTTAATATTTAAATAATATTATATATATTACCTAAACTATGTATTGTATATTTCTTATTTTCTTTAAGCACAAATCCATACATTTCAGGAGCACAAGCTTCAACTATATTGTACACTTGAGAGTTTCCATTTCCTCACTCTATTTGCTTTTTATTGGACTTAACCTTTAGCCATACATTGCGTTATTGTCTCGAGTC
>VNJV01019358.1:391-13919 GCA_008042635.1 Drosophila nikananu | reverse complement strand
TATTTCCTGTTCTCGTTTCTTTAAACTCACGTTTTAAATATACTCAGCTTATTATTTATTTATTAGAACTTGATTTTGTTCCCTTGATTTTGTATAAAGATATCCAGAAAAAGAGTTGCTAGTCGCTGGCCAGCTCGATCTCAATTGAAGCTTGCTGCATCAACAAAATATCCAAGCTGCCAGCTTGAAGCCCCCACTTCTGGATACACAAACAGAGAGAGAGAGAGAGGGAACCTATATAGAATCTATATAGAATCTATATAGAATCCATATAGAACCTATGTAGTACATAGCCCAACCATGTAAGCATTTTGCCTTGGTTTCTGCTGATGTCGCCACTGTGGAGTGTGGGGAATATCCACAAGTAAGTGAGAGAGAGAGAGAGAGAAATCCGGCGACATACATATATATTCATACATATATATATATATATCTCTCGGGAAGGGAAATTCGAGGAGGCTCCATCTCTGGCGACAAAACTGCCTGGAAGAAATGTATTTTGAAGTAAACACTCGCCATTGGCTTCACTCCCATTTCCTTGGACTGAAGAGCTATAAAATTGAGGCATAAACAAACGCCAAGCCCTTGACTCGCATTTCGATCGAAATCGATCTTTTCTGAGAGTTTTTGCTCTTTTCATTATTTACAAACAAAAAAAACCCACTCATCTTTGTGGTTATTTATTTTATTTATTTAGAAATCTTTGTTAACGGAAGCTAATATAGCCCTTAAGTTAGGTAAAAGCAGGAAAGATTTATACAAAATATGAATGGCAACATTTTTTTAAGGCTTCCTTGTATATTAAATAAATTAAAATTAATTGTTTAATTTAAAAGTTAATATCAATAAATAGAAATATGTACATCTAAAAAAAAATCCAATAATAAAACCATACTTTAAGTATACTGTTTTATGGTTTGTTTGTGACTTTTAAGTTCAACTATCTATAGCTCATATAGGGCATATTTTATTTAATTTTACAATAATAATACTATTTATTTATAAAGTATTACCATGTTAATAAGTAAATAAATCATTTTGCTTAAAAAAATAATTCAATTTTGAATAGAATATACATTTTAGGTACTTTATATTTTATATTTATATATTTATTATATATAATCTTATATATATATATTTTAATTTTTAATTTATTTTATATACATTAATTATATATTTTTTTTTGGGAACTACAAAGTATAACAATTTTTATAAATACATCAAAATTAATAAATAATAATTTTGTCTTTTAGTTTTTGATAGCATATTAAATTTAAAATTTAAAAATGAAAAAATTATATTATTATATTATATTATTTATTGATTTAATGATAGTTTTTATGATGTCACATATTTTAAATGTAGAACAAATTAAGAAAATGCTAAATTTTATGAAATTAAAGCGTAAAAAATTATAGAACTTAGTTTACTTAGTTTAGAAATTTAAAAAATTACAAGTTTTTGAACATTTTTAAATTTTTATTTTAATTTTTAAAATTAAAAAAAAAATTAAGTACATTTTTTTTATGTTACAAACGTAACTAGATGGACTCGGCTGTGGATGCTGATCTAGAATATATATGATTTTTAGGTTCAGAAATGATTCCTTCACTGCTTTGCAAGCTTCTGACTGAAATTAGGGTATAAAATTATGCTAAAGGAGAAGAAAGTAAAATGAATTCCTTTAAAAATATGAATTATATTTATTATTTATTATTATTTTTTATATATTATATTATATTTTGTTATATTATTTATTACATTTTTTACTACAGACTACAAACAAAAATTTCCTTTAGTTGCAAAACAAACAGCTTGCCAGGAACTAAGGCAGCCTAGTTTGTATATTTTAGGGACACACCGCAAGCCCGATTAATTTGATATCCAAAATATTAGGAAACCCAAAAATCCTGGTAAAATCTGCGGGATACAGGCTTGTCTTGGATATGGGAATGCGGGAAATCTGGAAACCGGAGGAGAGTAGCAATCATTATGCGAGACCGAGACTTAAAAGGGCATTTATCACATTGACAAACTCTCTTTCATTCTCTCCGTCCTCCGGCCACTGCCATTATTTATACCCCAAACTCCTTGGCTCCAGTCATTCGTCATTCGTTCATTTGGCAATCAGAAATGAATTTTTTCTCCTGAGACTGAGACCAAAGGGAAGCCTGTTTTGTTTGCTGTGTTTTGCAGTCCTGTCTTCGATTCCTGTCAATTGGCATTTGTCAAATGACTCCCCGGCTACCGAGTACAGTTGCCGCCAGCGTTTCTCCAGCGTCACGTCACGATAAGGATTCCAAAACACACACACACACAGCACAGAGAGAGAGCCTGACAGGCTGCCAAATCTTTTGGCATATCATTTGAATTTGTGCGAATTTTGGGAATTGCCATTTCCTGCTGGTCATTTATCTGGGCCTAATGCGCTCCATGACAAGCGAAAGCGTCGTCCTTCGCCTGCTCCTGCTCCTGCTCCTGCTCCTCAGCAGGATCTGCGCCCCCGATGATTAACAGGTTTGCCAGCCAGCTTCTCGGATTCGATTGTTGTGGCTGCGCTGAGGCACTTAAGGCGCACCAGCGAGGAGGCCATAAACCCGGTCAGTGCCAATTAAGCCACACTGAGGGAAAATAGCACTACTCCGAAAAGGGTCCTTTGGTTAGGGATTTCATATGAAATGAAAGCTGGGGGGAGATATTTTTATATAAATTTCCTCGCATTTCCTCGCTGTGCTCTCAATTGCCAAGATTGAACTGACCAAAAGAATGCCGCCGCCTCGAAAGGTGGCCTTGGGCGGTATAATTTTATTGTGATGAACTGATAATGTGACATTATTGTAACTCATTTGTCAACAAATTACGGGGCTCTTGAGGTGGGCGTGGCACTCTGTGCCCGGGCCTATGTATCAATCAGGGAGAATCAGGGACACACATCCTCCTCGTCCTTGTACATAATAAATGAATCGTGCATGCATTGGAAAAGATCAAAAGTGTCAATAAAACAAAGGCAGGCGGGCAGGCAAACAAAACAAAAAGACCCAAAATGGGGGAGCTGGGAGCTGGGTGCTGGGTGCTGCTGGGGGAACGAGATATAGAGCCAAATGACAAAAGTGGCAAACGTGGCATAAATTACAGAGACATACCACCCACCAACCCTCATCGAGGTGGCTAGTTGGAAGCAGCAGCAAAAAAATCAACAAAAAACGGAACGAGAAGAAAATGGAAGCAAAGCTGAGATACCCTTACAGAAACCTATCTAAACACTACCTTAGATTCCCTAGAATTTAATGAGTACTAATATAAACTTAATACTCTATTCTTTGAAGCACAACTTCAGCTTAAAGTCAGGTTATCCAAAAAATTCCCTCTCCCTGCAAGTGGTCTCCAATTGAAGCCACATGGAACCCTTGAACCCAAGGGGAATAACCCATCTAAATAGGAAAAGCCATGCAGGACACAGGATACAGGACAACGCCCCCAATTTGACAAAGTAAATCAGGGAAAATTAAATGAATTATTGCCGCAATAAATGTGGGCGAATGGCAATATAAATTGTGTATGTCGCCACTTGAAAGAGCCAACAGAAGCTCAATCTCAAGTGAGAGAGATGGCAAAAGGATGGCCTGGAAGGAGATAGAGTTTTCTTAGGCTTAAAAACAAAATAAAAATATGCACAGCAAAAGAGCCTCTAAAATGATCACCAAAACGAGAGTTGGAAAATAGTTTAAAACTTATAAACAAGTTGCCTTTAATAATTGTTGCCCCCTCTCCCCTAAACTCTGCCATATATTTTTTTATTGTTTGTTGTTGCTTATAATTTCGTGCACGAGTTGTCCGCCTTCTTGGTGGGTGGTTGGCTCTGCGCATAAGTAGAAATAAATAAAAACAGATTAATGGGCTAACTCTCGAGTATCCCGACAATAAATTCCTCTGCGACTCTGCGGCTGAACTATTCGCTTCATACACATAGAGAGAGAATCGGGAGGGTCCTCTTACATGTGAAAATATTGATTCAATGGGGAAAACGACACTCCCAAAGGGGGGGAGGGGGCGCACAGCGTCAGTGGAATTTTCCAGCAAAGTCTACGCTCTCCAGTGACTGGAAATCGAGACTTGATTCAGGGAAGTCGTGAGAGGTTCATGGGAAATTTGCTCTCAGCTCGTTTGCAGGTCTCTTACTGCGTAAAGATCCCCCCACAGGTGGATATATATTATATATATAAGATATTATCCTATATATCATACATCTCCTTTTCCTGGCAGTGCATCTTGTTGCCTTTGGACAGCAGCTGATTGCCACAGTTATGGTTCATTTGCTGCTGTCAGCTCCTCTCCTGAGCTGTGACACATTTTCTTCTACTCAACGCTCTTATTGCAACGCATTGGAATCGCTCCTCCAGGAGCAGGAGCAGGAGCAGGACCTCTCTCCTCTAACCAACCCCCTGTCCCCCTTGACAGTCAACAAAGCAATGTTAACAAAATATAACAATAACAACAGGAAGAGGAGAGGGGGCCAGGAACACAACAAGGAAAGCTTTTAAGGCCGCATACATTTTTAATGAAACGAAATGCGGCCATTAAACATTCCAGAGACTGACTTCGGAGACGCGCGCTCTCTGCTGTCAAGGCATCCCAGATCCTCCTCCAGCTACTCCTGCTGCTGCCACGACTCCTGCTGCTGCCTGGACTTCCTCTTCCTGCCACCCGCCTTTAGCAACAATTTAAACTTTTATTAATTTTACATACACAAACGACCCCACACTACGCGCCATTGTTGTTGGCGGGGTTATTAAAAAACAAGCTGCCTGAAAATCTTTTCTCAAATTAATATTTCTTTGTGCTGTGTGGGGAAAAAGGCAAAGGAAAAGGGTCCTGGCGGCGGGAGAGAAATCGAAGCTGAAGCTGAAGCTGAAATTGAAACTGAAACTGAAAAATTAAGAAAAAAAACCTGACTGGTAAGTCAACTTGTTTATTGGAGGACTGCGGCTAATGCTCAGCTCTACAATTTCTCCTACGTTCTCACACTCTAAATAATTATGCAAAATTATCTTTAGAAGACGTCACCGAAATTCCCTTGTAAAAATAAATGAAATGAAATGAAACTTTACGTTCCTCTCACACATATGTCTGGTTATCATTTGGAGCTCATTTTTCTTGCCGCATTTCCCTGGCCATCGCTCCAGCAGTCCCCCGGACTCCACCCATTTTGCCTGGCCTTTGCCCAGCCCTGTTTTCCGCACTCTTTTCCGAAAAGAAAACCAACTATTTGTTATCCCTTTTTGTAATTTGCATGGCGCCGCGCCCATCACGGAACGTTCGGGGGACTTTGACACATGGACAGGACAGCAACGTCTCCATCGCAGCCCAAAACAGCCCCTAAATTAACCCACTTGTGCCACTTTTCCTTCTTCACTTTTGCCGCCCAGCTTGCTTTTTTTTTTCTATTTTTAATTTTCCACTTTTTTCGCTCTTTTCTTTTTTTTCCCTTTTGGCTTTAATTGATTTCGCTTAAGTCTCATAATCGTGACACTTTGGCGCCTTTTAATTTGATTTTATTGGCCCTCAGCATGGCAGCAAGGACCTCCTGGGGGGGGTGGTGGTGTTGGTGGTCTGCAGAGGGGTAGAGGAAGATGTAAATTGCTGCGGACGAGTCCTGGGGAAGGGTTTGGGCTTGGGTTTGGGCCTTCAAGGAGTTGACCCGCGTCAATTGGCGCATTTTATGACGGCGCAGCGACCTCGGAGAACTTTATTATTTTGTAAAAACGGAAAACGGGCGGGGGTGAAAAAATGTTGACATGGAAAAACAGGGAAAACCCTACATTGGAGAGGGAAAAATTCCACTCTTTTGAGATATATTTTATGCCTTTTTATGTCCTGTTTTTGTTTTGTTCTGTGTGTTGTTGGGTTCGGTTTTGTTTTTGTTTTGTTTTGTTTCTCCTCTCGCTTCTCTTTGCCTTGTTTTGCCTCGTTTTGTTTTATTTTGTTTTGTGTTTTTCTTTTTTCTTTTTCCTTTTTTTTATTTGCCTTAGCGCCGCCCACATTCTCCTTTTAATTTGCGTAATTGAGTGGCTCGTTTTAATTTCCATTTCCTTTTCATTTTTTTTTTTTGTAGCAAGAACCAAAAAGGGTAGCAGGGATATGCAGGACCTTGGGGCAACAGACAATTGAGGGATATTTCATAAATGGAAAAACAATTACAAAGCAAATTAATTAAACTCTAAGCATTATTTCATTTTCTTACATTATTTTTGTTGTCTGCCATATTCCGGTAAAGAGAAAACATATATTTATATTTATTAGAGGGTATTCTCTAGGTCGGATTATTGTAATTCTCAGACAGAATGGGGAAAGGGATGCCCAACATTCAATGGACAATTGGAGGCACAAAAGGCGGCTTATTAAGTTGTTGCCTTGGCCTTAATGAAAATGACAAACTGCCGAATGGGGAAATCTTCTAGCCGGAGTTCAGTTTCAGTTTCGGTTTCGGTTTCTCTGGCCGCTTCAAAGGAAAACTAAATCAATTTTCGAATAGCCTGCACCTTAAGAAATAAAACCCCACCAGAACTAGGCAAATATTTAAGTAAATATAACAATTAAATTGTTAGCTTTTCCAGCCATAAGTCCCCTCTCTCTTTAATATTTCCTTTTTTCCTATAATTAAATTATTTGTACTTGTACTAAAAATATTCCCATTTCTGGCCATGTATCTGCCAGATACATTTGACGAGAGCTGCCCGCAAACAGTCAAGGACAAATTAGATTTAATTTAATTCCAGGCTTCCTACCTGACACCCACCCATCACTCAATGCCGCAGCCGGGAGAAGCAGCCAAGCATTTAGCCATCCATCAGCCGGACTCTGGCTCCGTCCGTGTCCGTGTCCGTCTCCCTGTCCGTCTCTCTCTCCGTCTCCGTCTCCGTCTCCCTGTCCGTGTCCGTGTCCCTAGTGTCGCCATATCCCGCTCACCGTCCGATTGCTCCTCCGGCACACCACCGATGATGAAGTTGCTCAGTCAAGCGCCGGCGAGCGATGGCAAGCCGGGAGGCCATTGATGGGCATCATCGGGCAATCCGAGCTGCTGGCAGGACATTTAATTTATTAAGGAATTTGTAAAGCAATAAGTTGGCAGCCGGACCAAAGCCACCGTCGGAGCTGACAGCAAATTGTTTAAACAAAAGGAAAAGCGGGGCCAAATCGAAGTTAGAAACTGATTAAAAGAAAGGGAAAATATTGGGAAATGAGATGGCAAAAAAATTAAATAAATGTAAATAAAAATATTTAAAATAAATATGAATACAAATATTTAAAATAAATAAGAATATTTTTTAAATAAATTAAAATATTTAAAAATAAATGCAAATAAAAATATTTTAGGTAAATATCAATAAAAATATTTAAAAATAAATATTAATAAAAATATTTAAAATAAATATGAGAATAAATATTTAATATGAAAAATAATGCAAATTTAAAAATATAAAAAGTCTCCAAGAATAGATTTTAAAAAACCTTACATTGAAAGCTTTAATTCTTAAAATTTGTTTGTTTAACGTATACTATATAATTTACTGTAAGAGCTTCAAGAAATTAAAAAAAATATATAAATATTTATATAAAAGTCCTAAATTGTATAGCTTTTATTTTAATATAAACTATTTTTATTATATTATTAATTTATTATTTAAAAAAAAATCTAAACATTAATTTTAATTATAATAAATTTATCTATTTATTTATAGATTTCATACCGTCATCAAATTCAATTACTAATTCTATTAGTGTCGGTAAGTCATTTATATAATATTTTATTTTATTTAATATATTAATATTTAATTGACATTGCAACCTGCTGGGAAATATAAAATGACTGTTTTTATTGGTTTCCCGGAAATTATTCGTTTTTTCTCGCCTTTTAAACCTTCGCTAGACCTCCACAAACATTTGAAGACTACAACAATTCATTTTTATGTATATAGATCATTAATTTGTAATACCAATTATTTAATAAATATATTTCAATTATTTTAGTCATCTTCATCAACAACATATCGTTTACTTATATATATGTACATATATACATATATAATATAAATATATATAAGTGTATATAAAAATTCGAAATCAACCTAGGGGGTCACATTTTTAGTGATCTTAGGCTGCTTTAAATTATAAATTTAAAATATAATAAATATAATATATTACTAAAAATAGTGCAACAAGGGGTTTCAATAACATTATTTCAGAAAATAATACAAAAATTAATATTAAAATATAATAATATAATTATATATAAAATATAAAAATTAATATTAATTTTTTTTATTAGTTTTCTGCCATTAGTTTTATTGAAAACACTTTGTTGCATTGTCCATTTTGATGTCAATTTTGATAATTTATTTACTTAGTATTTATTGGGGTATTTAGTATTATTTAGTATTTTTCGGACAAATTTTGGTGCCTGAAAGGGAACTTAATTCACTAGCGATCGTTCCAAAAAAAAGACAAGCCGCCTGCACTGTTCCCAGATCGCAGCCACTCCATTCCGTTTCGTTCTCTTCCCAGTGCCATTTTTAATTCCATTTCCATTCGTTCGGAGTCCGAATTCAATTCCGAAGAAACTCCTTCCGTCGCCCCACCCACCCGCAGCGAGTCGATAATCGTTTTCATTAAGCCAAGCGACAGGGGGCGCCAGCGTGCAGCACGGCGGCTTAATTGCGGGAGTTTCCCCTAAAACGCAACCCCAACGCCGTCTCTCCCCGCTCGAACCCCCGTTCTAAGACCGCTCTAACCCCGCTCCATCACCCCTCCATCCCTGTCTCACCCCTGCTCCATCCCCCTCTCCACCCATCAGTCAAATGGACACTCGCACTAAGCGACACTTTTTAATTAAAACACAGGGCGGCGGCCCAAACGGTGTGGGGGAGTGGGAAAAGCGGAGGAAAATCTTTCGAAGAAATCCGCCTGGAGACGGGGGAGGGGGGATGGGGGTTTGAGACCACAAAAATTCAATCAAATCGCAGGGCATTCGTTCGTCTTTTATTTCGCTTCCTTTGAAGGTTGCTTTCTTAGGGGTCAAAGGCAGAGATCTTTCTGGGATTAAAAGTACAAAATGTATACTAAATTCCATTGATTAATATTAAAAACAAATGATAATTTAAACAGCAGTTTGTAGAGCTCTCTTCCAATTTAATCTGAAACGCAGAGGAAGCTATGTGGGGCCATAATCCCCATTCACTTCTGCAAAAATCCAATCAAATGGCAGGGCAAACATTAACCTACACGCCATTCAATCTCCTGGCCAGGGATCATTAGAGACAAGGAGATACTGTGATACTTAGATACTCAGATACTTAGATACTCAGATACTCTGATACTTGGAAACTCAGATACTTAGATACTTGGGTAACACAGATACTAATATACTTACATATTGGGTTATCCCTGGCAGAGTTTCGCCAGCATTGCATTTTTGCCTGCACGCAGAGAAAATACTTGAGACCTTTGTTACCCATAGAAATATTCAACAGATTTGTATTTTAAATACATAAAATATCAAGTTGTTTGTTTAAAATTAACAACAAAATGCTTTTGATTGGGAAAACTATTTACTTGGTTTATTAAAATCAATAACCACTGCCTTTAGTTGGGAGAAATACAAACTTGACTCGCTCATTCTTGCTTAATAATGTCCTGCAACTAGTTCCGGTGTGCTCCTTCCGGTTTGGGGCTGCTCATTTGCGTAATGCACAAATTTAATTTACCAAAACGCAGCCCAAGAAAAGATGCTGCTGCCTCGGAATGAAGCTCGGCTGCTGGGCGTACTTTCGCCACGGAACATCAACGCGGAGAGTCGCTTACCCGCAACGCATTCATTTCGGTCGGCCGCTGTCCAACCTCCGGGCCTTCGCTTTTCCAGCATTTTCCTGCTCTTCACACCCCCTTTCCCACACCCAAACACACACACACACAATTTGAGGGAAAAGCTTACGTTAATTGTGTGTATCCTCCTCCAGCTGCGAACTCTGTGCGCCGCAGCAAGTGCCTTGGTTCTTGGCACCTCCTTTCCGAAGGGCGAGCCATGGCCGGGCTCATTTTAATCAATTTTTAATTTAAATTTAATAGAGTAACAGGCTTGGTGGTCCGGGAAAATGGCAAAAGGGGGGTGATAGCCCAACCAGAGAGGGTAGAGAGGGTAGAGAGGGCGGCGGCATCGCAATACACATTGGTGTCATTTTACACGCATTCCTAGGTAAATAATCTTCAGAGCGTCACTAATGCGATGACTTTGTGGCGCTCCACCCCCCCCTTTGGCATCCTTTTTAACCCACCCCCGCCCCCCTCTAGGGGCGTGGCGGCAATGTAAATTTGCGCGTCATTTCGGTTGGCGGGGCAAATGTGGGTTAAGGTGTCACAGGGCAGCGAGCGGGCGATATTTAAAGGATTAAGTGATTTCCCAGAAATTAACACGAGTGTGGGTGTGGGTGGGTGCCTGCCTGCCTGCCGAGGGGTGGCTCATCGATTCGGCCTTGCTTGGTGGCAGTGGGTGGCAGTGGGTGGCGAGTAAGTGGCAACTGGGTGGCCGTGGGTTCGCTTGAGTGGGCGGCTCTTCTCGGGCGCTTTTGCGGGCAGCCGGCAAATTGCGTGTTATTTTGACCATTATGCTTCGGGGGCTTAACGTAATTCAATTTATGGCCTTGCAAAGTCTCCAGATCCCCCTGGATCCCCCTCACCCTCTGCCACTGTCAATTGGTTATTTATGCGCGCTTTTTAGATTTTAGCGGTTAATTAAAGCACATTACGACTTAATTGCTAGATTAAAATGCCTTTTTTTTGCGCAGCAGCTTCTTTTGTGGGGTGAGTTTAATTTACTTTCCACTTTCCACTTTTCTCTTTGTTTTTATTTTTTTTTGTGAGGCAAGCTGACCTTTTCCCGCATCTTTTAGGTGCTTTTTAATTACTCGCAATTAGTTGCAAATTGAAATGAGAGGCGAAGCCGAGCCGAAGTTGTTATACGCTTGAGAAAGGAGAATTTGACATAAATAGGCCTAAACTGCACTCAATTCTTGAAGGAAAGCTTTACTTTGTTGGTTTTTAATGGGTTAATAAATAAAATATATAGAAAATAAATAATAATCAAATAATAATCATAATAATAAATACAATTTAAATGGGTTAATAAATGAAATAAATATATATAATAAGTAGGTAATAATAAAATAAATACTCAGGCATTTAGTTTAGAAATTATAATATTGTGTACATAATTTACCACAATTTTATGACTTACTTTTAACATACTTTTAGGTAAATTTTTGTGTAACATTAAAATATTTTTCAAGGGTTCATTGAGCCGAGCTTCGAAAATGATGCTTTATAAACTTCAAAAGAATCTTTTTGCTTGGCTAAATATATAATAAAGAGCTTTTAATTATTTAATTTTTAATTAAATACATATAATGCACTTAATAGGCTGCTTTATTTAATTTTAAGCAAGCTCAATTTAAGCTTTAAGTATTTGGTTTCTCCTTAAATTATAAAAAAAAAGAATAAGTAATAATAATAATATCCACAATATTCCAATGAAATCATCTATGATTATTAATTAAAAACAAGTTGGAAAATGTTATTTTCATTTAAATTATAAACTATATTAATTTTTTACATATTTGCCATATATTCAAACTCTTTATAAAATATGGTAAAAGTTGTTTCTCTTTATAAAGAATTTCCCAAGGGACCCTTGCACCTGGCACCTGGCACCTGGCACCTGTGGGTGTCGGACAGGTGACTTTGAGTGGCCGTGCACCTGTCATTTGTCAGGCGGCAGTTGCACCTGTGATGGGCCTGCCAGCGATTGGAGGACACTGGAAGTCACTGGGGCTGCATTCGGCGGCAAACTGCATTTGTCCACTTTGATTGTCATAATTGCATTTCTTTGTGTGCGTGTCAGCCCCCTGACAGGATGTGTGTGTGTGTGCTGGGTGTGTGTGTGTTGGGTGTGTGTGCTGGGTGTGTGTGCTGGGTGTGTGTGCTGGGTGTGTGCATGTCCTGTGTGTCCTGGCTGCAGTGTGCGTACGTGACAATGGCAGAAAGTCAGCTTCCTACACTGAGAACCCAAGGGAAAATTGCTCAATAGCTAAACTCGACCCTTAAAATTTTAAACAAATTTTGCATAATTATTTCCCTTACTTAATTAAGTAAATTAAAAAATAAAATTAAATAACTCTTTGAAAAGTTTAAAGAAATATTGAAATGTAAGCCAAGGAAACGCTTCGTCGAGCAGTGAAGGGCGTCCGTTGAGGCAAAGGCCTTGCTGTCCGAGGACGTCAACACGGAGAGTGTCCTGCTGGCCAGGGAGACAGGAGCACAGGAGCACAGGACACCGACCCCCCTCCTGTATCACTGGGCAGGTTTCGATTGAAAGGAGTGTCAGACCGCCAGAGCGGCGTCAGCCGGCGTATAATGATATTAGTCCCGGACTAATGTATGCAAGCTTCTCTAATAAGCGCACTGCACATTATTAGTTATTAATTAGTCAGGTGAATTGCCCACGAGGCACCGGCACACTTACAGCTGCCCCAGAACACACACACAGTGTGTGTGTGGGCTTTGTTGTAATCCCCCAACCGCATTGAACCATTGCTCCCAACTCCGAGAACAATGGCCGGCGGGCTTTTCGGCTGCTGCCTCAACATCCTGAATTATTAGAAATGAGCTAATTGAAAAACTCAGTGTGCACAACACACACACTGGCACACACCCATCCACACCCACCTAAGGACGTAATTCATCACGTAACGTGGGATGTAAATTGACAGCTAACAAGCTCAGCAGCGCCGCCAGCAGCGAGGGCTTCGAGGGCCCAAAAGCCAGAGATAAGTCAGAAGCAGCAGGCCGGGCGAGTGGAGCTCGGAGTTCCGCGGAAATCCGGAAATCCGAGGACAAAAAGGGTTCGACCAAGGGACCCGCAGCATCCGATTGACACAGGCTTAATGAAGGGAAAACTAGTTCATTGATAATTTGCCAAAACAGGTAGTCAAAGCAATAACCCCAAATGATTTTAGCCGAGATCACCTTAAGGGTTTTTTGATCATAACTTGGCGAAAACTCAACCGATTTCAGTCTGGTTTGGTTTTTTCTTATTATTTTCAATAGAAGAACATTTCTGCATTCAAACATCTATGCCTAATTTTTGGAAATTTTTTAACCATTTTTCGACTTACATTTTTCTTGAAGAAAAATGGCTTAAAAATCGAGAACACCTTAAGGGTTTTTTGATCATAACTTGGCGAAAACTCAACCGATTTCAGTCTGGTTTGGTTTTTTCTTCTTATTTTTAATAGAAGAACATTTCTGCATTCAAACCTCTATGCCTAATTTTTGGAAATTTTTTAACCATTTTTCGACTTACATTTTTCTTGAAGAAAAATGGCTTAAAAATCGAGAACACCTTAAGGGTTTTTTGATCATAACTTGGCGAAAACTCAACCGATTTCAGTCTGGTTTGGTTTTTTCTTCTTATTTTTAA
>VNJV01019345.1:0-17556 GCA_008042635.1 Drosophila nikananu | reverse complement strand
AGCGCAATAATCGCATAGATTGAGAGCCAAAGCGACTCTACTCAGAGCTGATCAATTATTCGCCCCGCACAAATAAAGCCAATTGGAATGTTATCAACTCGGCAAATCAAACATATGTGTATTTTCACTTTCAGTTTGGCTTTTTGGCGAAACTAATCCACAATGCTCAGCACATGTGGAGAAGCCAAACATTTTACTGACTTAACTGCAGAGACGACAATAAATCACCAAAGTGAGAAGCCACAGGGAGTCGAGTTAAGCAAGAGGAAAGCACCGAAAAATAATCCGTTTACCTGCCATTGAGATTCGGCTTTTGTTTATCAACAACCAAACTAATTAAGTTGCCCAGCAGAGCTCTTCTGAGCCCGCGTGTATCCCAAAGATACAAAGAAATAGAAAGCCCTGCGGTCACACTCTCGCATCATTCCACGCTCTGTAAGCTCATGTACTGGGAGAAATAATTACAAAAGGTACTACTTGGATTAATAGCTTAGTTTCGGAACTTTCGTGTTTCCGATTTCTCTACATACACCTTTTTAATACAAGTTTTTAATATTTACCAGCTAGTTTTGAAAATATTCTTCAACTTAAACTTAAACTTTTCTTTTTGTGTAGAAAACTCCGAAAATCCAGCAAGATCTCTAGAACGGGAGTGCTGAGTCATGGATCGCAATGGAATATCGCTGTGAAAATGGTTCAACATAAATCAAAAGCGTCACGAATCGTAGATCCCACCCCGCACCCACGACGCTGGGGACCCCACCACGTGCTTACGATAATTGCAATTTGATTGAACCCGAAGCTCGGCTCGAACTCGAAAGCCCGGTGTGTCCAGAATTTTTGAGCAGCGGCCGGGTGGGAGAGTCATTCAACTCTGAAAGCAACAAAGAACAAATAAGAATCCGAATCATGCAAAGCCGCGTCTCTGCCGGATTACACAAAAGCCCAACCGGAAATTTCAGATGGAAAACGAGCAGAAAAAGGGGCAAAAAAAGAGAGACTCACCAAAAAGTAGAAAAGAAAAACAAGTCAAAAATACAATAAGACTAAAAAAAAGGAAAAGTGCATTAGCCGACCCTCGGTTCTGGGGCTTTTGTTTAGAGCTGGTCTCGCTCTGCTTGGTTTATGCATTTTCACAGGCAGAGCGACCGAGAGAGGCAGCGAATTTCCCTCTGAGTTCTGAGTGGCCGACCATGAATAATTTTCCAGTTGTGACTTCTTTTGTTTTCCGATTGTCAAATCCATACAAATGAGGAACAAAAGAGTAAAATGTGAGGGCGTATGGCTTGTTAATGTCTTTAATGGGATATGCATAGCTAAATATCAGTGATATGACACTGGAAATGT
Source organism: Drosophila nikananu (assembly GCA_008042635.1). Lineage (NCBI taxonomy): Eukaryota > Metazoa > Arthropoda > Insecta > Diptera > Drosophilidae > Drosophila > Drosophila nikananu. Next base: position 16,209 of record VNJV01019345.1, on the reverse strand, counting down.
AATTTAGGAAATCTCTTTGAAAACTACATTTAAACCATATACATTGTAGAGTTAACTCTAAAGACACTTTCTTTCAATTTCCATTCCCCGATATATTTTTCCATGCTCATACAGCCTCATTCCCGCAAAGTTTGTGGCTTAGAATTCCATTGAAATCAAATTCCTTTCACTTGCTTAAACCAAATCAAATCCAATCAATAAAGAACACAGATTTCAATATACTTTTTTCTCTTCCACATATTTTAGCTCAGCCAACCTCAAACTCTGGGGAATACAAAAAGGATGGAAAAACGCTATAAAAAGGAGCGGAAATTTCATGCGTCATGCGGGAAAATTGAAACCGCAAAAGTCACTCCCGGCCACGCCCCCAACTCAATAGCAGTGCATTTCCAAGGCTCAACGAGAATAATTCTATATGTACATGAGAGGCTGGGTATGCAGCCTGAAATTGGCGTTGAAAAATGATATCAAATTTGTATTTGCGCCTGGCACACAAACTTGTCGCGCGGCAAATAAACTGAAAGCGACTGACAAAGCCAACCCAGCAGTGCATTGCATTTGGGCCAAGTTACCCAGTTTCAGTTGCAGCAAGAAAAATAGAAGGAAAAAGGCGGCCAAAGACTTTTTGATGGCCAGACAGTGGACTTGCCCATGGCCAGCAATAAAAGTCAAGAGTGCCAGGCGACATGAAGCAATTTATCACAGGCAAATGATCAAAACAAGGCACAAGGATCGGGCAAGAGTCCTGCCCCAAGGGGGTGTTGGTGCTGGTGGTGCTGGCGGTGGGGGCGTGGCAGCCAAGGCTGTGGATAGAAACGAATTTTCATATCAATTTCCCTCGCCTTGGCTGGGCAGGTGGGGGAGAAACGCTTTGGATTCAATTGTTGAGTTTTCCGCACACAGAACGAACGAACGTGGCCGCAGGCGAAAATAACGTGGAAAATTTACAAGATGTTTTCGTTGCGATAAATAAAGTTGCAAATGTGAACTGCATCAGCTGGCGGCATCAGCTTGCTCTGGCGGCCAGGAGCCTTGGCTCCCAAACCCCTACCGCTCCTCCTGCTCATCCTGCTCCACCGTCCTATTCATCTAAAGCAATTTGGCTCAAATTGCCAGCTCTACGCATTCGTACAAATTGAAGGTCTGCATTTGTAGCTGAAGACAGTGCAGCCTCGATAGAGCGAACTTAAATCACTCATAGTTTTTTTATTTTTTGGTTTATTAAGATACGAAATTGTGTACAATACAGGCAGGTATATATTTTTATATTTTAATAGTTGATAGGATTTTAGAACAGAACAAGGCTCAAGAGGCCTCTGTAAATTTGCACACAAGATACTTGTGCGTATTTGTCTTAACTATAAATTAAACCAGCTCGATTACTATTCATAAGAAACATGTAATATTTTATAATAAATAATATAACAGTATTTAATTATTTGTTAATTCAAAAACCAGACCACTTTAATAGAAACTCCACCATCTGCAGACTTCACTGTATGTGATACTGCGCCTGCTGCTTAAACTGGTTCAAACTGAGCCTGTCAGGAGAGCTTAAAGACATGTTTATTGGCCAGATACAAATGTTTCTCCTTGGCTCTCCGAGTGGGTGGAGTTTTTCGCCCTTTCGAGTGTGTGTGCGTGTGTGGTCCAGGTGAGTCTCGTACTTGAACTGAAATTAATTGACTAACTTAAGCTCAAGTTTCTTCTTCTGCCGGCAGTTCCACTTTAAGGTTTTTCCTTTTAGAGCCAAAATCAAGACTCTATATACCAACAGCGGCAGCAGGAAAAGTCATTTTCACAGCATTTTATGGCCACGCATTTGGATTAATAATAAATGCAACTCCACCTCGTTTTTGTGCGTGTGGGAGGAGGGAGCGCATAATAATATGCGAATATTTATGGCAATAGTAAAATGTTATGAGAGATTCGCCTTACGACAGCAGCAGGAACAGGAACAGGAACTGGAACAGGAGCAGGAGCAGGCCACAGCCGGAATAAAATTAGTTGAAACTTTGATGTGGCCATGGGGTCATTAAAGAACTGACCCCGTAATCTATTCAATTAGAAGAGCTTCCTCTGACCAACCTGCTACTGGCTAGAAAAGTGCAAACAGTTTTGCACGTAGTTCTAGCCAGGATGAGAACGTGAGCCTGGCCCATTGTTTGTGAAAATTATTTTATAATCATTTTATCACATTTTCCAGCCAGGTGCCAGCAGCCAGGAGCGGCTGGGAGCAAAGGAGGCACACCAGATGCCAGGATAAATCGTATTCTCTGAGCAACAACAATGGCCCAAAGGCGAAAACTAAAGCACGCTGGCAACTTTGGTCCTGCCATTGATGTCTGGATTCCCACACACGCACACTCACATGTCCGCCCGTTTATGGCTTTGAATCTTCATTCTCCTTAGACAACGACAAAAATGGAGGATAATAGATAAAATTAAGTGCAACTGCAGCAGACAAGGACAAGGGCTGGGGCTCGCAGCAGGGCATATGACTGGCTTTCTCTGGGCTGGGCCCCATTGTCGCCGGCCCCCCAACTTCTCAGCCAAGTCATGGATGCCATTAATAAAGTGCATTGGATTGGCTAGCCGGGCACTCAGCAGAAAATGGCTTCCTCCTCGTTTTTGGCCTGCAAAACGTTTAGCGAAAATTGTTGAACAAACATGTAGTAAAAGGTTGAGTGAGTTATGGTACGGCCAGCGATTCCAGAAGTAAGATAACACGTTGTGAGTGAACTTCAGCATTGTTTCTGCATGAAATATTATGAATTTCTGTTGATATCGAATTCTTTACCTGTTAATCGATGTGTCATTATCAGGTTACTCGATTATTTATCGCAAATGAAGGTGAATTCATTCCATTTAGCTTGATTAAAGCTTATCCATTGCTCGATACACAGCAGAGTTAAACAAGCATCTGCTTCTCGTCTGCAGTAAAACAATGGTTAAGTGAAAAAGTTAAATAAAACATGAACCGGGCCAGGCAGATAGAAAAAACAGATATCCAAAACAGGGCTCAGCAGGTATAATTTCTGTTTAATCTATGGATTTCGACCACTTCCGCCAGATACCAGCGATTGGGTCCATCGACGAGCTGTTATCGTTATCACTTTCACCCCACTTCCCGCATTCCGACACCAGCTGCTCATAATCAACTTTCGCCGAAACCAGAGGAAATATTAGTTCAACAAATTGAATTAAACATTCCGGGAAGCACTCCAAGCAAAACCTGGCTGCCACCCCAAGCTCATTTTCAAAACGCCTTTAACGCCTTGCGTTGAGCCGAAAACTTTGCGTAACCTTTTCGCGGAAAATTCGTGGGAACTGAGCAGCAGCCTCAAGCAAACTTCTCCACCCAACTGTAATAAGAACAAAACGAGTTTTAACCTTAGCCACCTTTTCACCTACCCCCCCCCCAGCCGCCTCGTGTTTCGCCTCGAGTTTCATCAAAATGTTGCCGCAGAATTTTACGCAAATTTCTATTTTGTAATAACTTAAAAGGCTGCGCCCCAAGGAAAAAGGGATCGCAGTTGACACCTACACCAGGGTGTCCAAAAATAAAAAGGCAATCCTTGGCCCCTTGGCTCATCCTGGCACTTAGCCATCATCCTTCTGAAGAAACAATAATAATTTTTAATGAGTTGTAAAGTATTTTTACAACTCTTCTTTACAGCTTCGAGCGGGGGGGAAAGGCGAAAGCGAAAGTCGGGCACCTGAATTTGTATGCCCCGCTCGTACATACAAGTATATTTATATATTTATCATGTATATTCGGTTATACATTACTTTTGATGGCTCAATTTCCGTTGCGGTGCCAACTTCCGTGCGCCGCCTTCAGCGAGTCGAGACAAAAACACGCCCAGTAACAAAACGAAAATTAAAACTCGAAAAATTGAAACCAAAAAGCAAACAACTTGGCTCAAAAGCCCGGAAAGTTGGGTGATATGCGTGATTAAGCACCGACAGATCCCCACCCCATTTTGTGTTGTTATTTTTGCACCAAGCCCAGCTTTACACGATTGTCCCCTCTTTATTCGGGGACAAAAAGTGAAGCAAAAAATAATGATAAATATGCTGGCATCTATTTCCAAGAGGGGGAATTTTTGTAGGCGGGTGTGTCACTTAATGACTTTTCCGCTGAATGCCAAATGAACAAGTCCCGGAGCAGATGGAGTCGCGGCGATGTTACTTTGTGTTGTTCCCAGGGCGCTTCTCTGTCGAAATCGAAATCGCTGCCAGCTGCCAAGGTAACAGAACTCCGATTTGTCAGATTGCTTTGTTCGGAAATAATGGTTGGGTAATTTACTTTAAAACCTAAATGGGTACTCGAAACGCATAAATTCATTTTAGTATACCAGCACAATACCTTTTAGTTTTATAATTACAATTAAGTGAATCAAAAATATATAAAAAACTTTGCTAAATATAGGGAAATCGTTTGTATAATATTGCACATACAAATAGGCACAGATGCCAAGCTGAGTTTCGAGAGTAAGGAGTCTGGGCACAAGATTACATAATTTTATTCAAACTAAGAGCTTAACGGAAGAAGCTTAAAATTTAGAGAGTCTTGTTTCGCTTTCCCTGAAAATTAAATCCAATCCAAGCTATTTTCAATTCGAAATCAATTGTCGAAGGTACACAAACTAATTTTCAATTTCCTGATTTATTGCCCGGCCCCTGCTCTTCCCCGAGCCAAATCAGCTTAAATGTGATTTGCTGCGACTGTATTTTCCCCCACTTTTTGTTAGTTGCAGTTCACTAATTAAGTGGATCTAAGCGCTTTCCAAACAAACCAAATGCGAATGGCAGACGCGGAGCTTTGAAGCCTCTCTCCCGGACTGGAATCGATGGGGGAACTCGCCGAGTCCCACCGAGAAGAGCGATAATCTGGGGTCTATGCTTCGCCGGCCATCGTAATATATTTGCATTAACCCAGTGACACATTTTGACATAATCTGATTAATTGGCGTGTAAAGGAGAAATAAATTGAGCGGCGACTAATGAAGCGATGGCCGGAGGGGAAGCTGGGAAAGCTGGCTGCCATTTGGCGCCGGAAAACCGCCCACATGTTAAGTGGATTCTGGATGCTGCTGCTGCGATACCATCATCGTCAACGCCACGAAAAACTTCATGCAATGCAATAATTTTCCCTAACGAATGTTGATAGTTTTCTATTGCTATACTGTAAGAAATCAGGGGTACTAGTTTTAGTTGATTTGAAATTGACTCAAAATTACTTCAAATGTATCCCTGCTAATTTTGATACATTTATTTTCTAATTTTCGCTGAGATCTATCGTCAGTGCACTCTATCTCCCATAGCTAATTGATGTCAACGGCTTGGTTGTTAGGCAGCTGAAACCAGGAAGATTGAGCAACCAGGCCAGACCGCAAAATGTTGCTCCTATACCCCAACCGACCTGATCCGATCCCACTCCGCTGGCGACTCTATCGACTCCATCGAAGACGTGTCAAGAGCTCGCAGGCGGCAGGCGGCAGGCGGCTTTCGGCGCTCGGCTTTTCTTGTGGTTCGCGTCTCGGTGTCTCAAAGTCCGCCACTTAAACCGCCAACGCCGCAGAATCAATCAGGCATGAGGAAAGCCAACCCGCGACGCCCTTAGCTCGGCTTTTTCAATTTATTAAATGACATTTGTTTAGCATATACCCGCGCCTAGATATTTCTTCGCCGCTGCCGCCACCGTCGCCGGCGGCCCCAAAGCATCAATTTTTAATTTCATTAGCATGGAGGGCATAACCTACTTCACCCCCCAGTGGCTCTGCCTTTTCTGGATTTTTTTTTCATTATCTGCTTTTCCAATTTGCATTCGCCGGTTTTCGCTTTTCGGTTTCCTTGCTCGCCATTTTCCGGTTCATGCGTTGCTTGTATTTGAATTTTAAATGATTATTGATTTTACAATGCTGGCCAGGCCAGACCAGCTTGTGTGTGCTATATAGGACTGTAAAAATTCCCACAGATTTCGGCCTATTTTTAGTAGTGGTCTCCACTCAGGGTCAAATACAACCAGCTAATTACCGAAAGTGCATGGTTCAAGATCTCTGAACTAAAGCACAGAAAATGTAAACAATTCCCAGCGATGGCTGAATAAATGTTTATGAAGAAATAAACAAAAGGTGGGCAGCAGGAGAAAAACAGATGTTGGACGGTGTCCATTCAGCTACCTCAATTACTCAACTGGTCAACAGATGTGCCTGATTTGGCATCTTGAACGCAATTTGATAGATATTCAAAAATTGTACTTAAAAACAAATTATTTCCAGGTGGAAGCAACCCAATATCGGCGAGGGCCTTAAAGTTGTTTTGCATTATTTAAAAGATTACGCCGGCTTACCCGCAGAGTAGCCCCACTTTAACTCGAATTATCTAATTTGTTGGCTTTGTGTTTGCCCATTGAAAACAAATTTCGAAGCCAAAACATTTTCAGATAAAAGCTCTGACTAATCAGAACGACCCAACGAGCGTCCATAAAGGTAATCGGAAAATGTTTATTTAATAAATAAATTGGAGAGAAATGGCGCAGCTTGGGCGGAATGGGTGGCTTGTTTTGCTTGTTTGGTTGGTCACAGACCGAACGTATTTATTCAATTAAAATAATCATAAAGAGAAATGTTTGTACTGCTGCTGTGCAAATATAAATAAAATAGCCAAAAAATATTGCCATGCATGTTTGAGTTTTGAGCGGGCAGACTAAAAATCAATACAATTAAATTTCAAGTATTTGCGGAATATTTTTAGCATTTCTTTAGATCGCTCTCTGAAAGAATATTTAATTTCCAATTTGAGTTGCAGGTTTTTTACTCGAACTTTCCCTATTTTAAGCCCTCTTTACAATGGCTTGGTAATGCTTCACGGCTGACCAAGTACGCCGGAACCGATTTGGCCTGCAGTCTTTGATGCGGGCCGAGCTCTGACGTTGATTAATGACCAAAGTCGGATGGATAACTAAATGAATTTTCCCAAGTCTCCCACCCACCCACACGCACTAAGCCATTTTCTGCCCAATTGGGTTGTCAACATTTGGACAAACATTCGAGCTCATTAGAGCATTCCGAATTATGAATACTTGACTTCAGTCGGAGTCACAGTCGCAGAGAGTGCCTTTTGGGTAATCTGTTTGCTCCAGTGATTTGCATAAAATGGGATTGCCGAGTCTGGGCATCCCGAGCCATTGACTTTGGCCCCGGTTCAAACTCAACATTTCAGCCGGGAGCATTCCAGGCCGCCCCTAATTGAGCTGTCTCCGCACCGAAAAAGAGGCGCAGGAAATTTAATTGAGTGCAACTGCATAATTGTTCAATTAAAGTGATTGTGTCAGCACTGCCAGCGCACAATTAGTGCAGCAATTTTTATTTAATTGATTGAAACACAACCGACATTGACTCCCCATTGACAGCTGCTGCCAATGTTTCCAGTGCTTCAGTGCGTGAGGATGGTCAAAAAAACTTATCGGCGGGCAGCTGCCTTTAACCCGCCATTACGTGTGAAAGAGCCCCGTTTAGGCAATAAAATTGTCCCAATCTGTAAGTATTTCGCACGGCCATGGAGCCATGGAGACGGAGAACAATGCAAACAAAGCGAAGCTGCCAATTCCGATTACTTGAATTGCGCCATTTGCCAGATACTTTTTGTGCCTTCGGTTCGTATTTGGCAGATAGCTTGGCTGCAAATGCCACTTGTTCATTGAGATACATGCTTTGATTCATGCATGCGACTGTCGAGTTGCATTCTCCGGGAAATTTGTCACTCTTCTGGGCAGATATTTATGTATTTATTATTCACCAGACAGAGATGCTTTTTGGCTCAGCGAGTGGCAGATATTTTCGAGTGTCAGGCACAGACAGCGATCGAAAACTTCTTAGTAGCTTAAATGCTGTTTGTTTAGTTTATGTCCAGGATATTTCCTTGACCTTATTGAAAAATTCTACCTAGCAAAGTTATCGTATACCGTTCCATCTTCATCTGCTTCTCGCTTAGCAAACACATTACATATTTATTCGCAGTGAGTTACGCTCCCAGGACACATGTAGATAGATGGTGGAACTTGAACAGGGGACTGGGCTGTATTCAACACCCTGACATGCCCGACTTTCTTATGCAATCCGGCAGATACTCCCCCCCTGCCTCCTCCGCCGAGACCAAATTGACATGCAAAATGTGTGCAATGGCGCCATGGCTGCTGATGTCTGAGCTGCGACTGCCAGCCATTTATTTGGCACTGGTGGAATTGAGTTGCATTTGCCATTTTCCATCTTCCACTTTCCGCCGCTTGCCATTTGCAGTGGCATCTGCGGGCCTATAAATAAGCACGTCACACCGTTAACACCATTAACTGCATATTAATTGGCCGAAATAGACACCGGGGACTAAGCCACGATCCGCCGAGTCGTCGACACTCGCCTGACATTTGGCCAAGTTTAGATACGTTTTGGCCAAGGAAGGCGTGTGGGGTGTGTGCCTCTAAGATGGAAAACCTCATGGCACTGCGAATTTTTCTCGCTTTAGAAGGTACTTTGAGCAGAAAAATGCAATTTATAGTATAAACATTAACATTTAACATTAAAAAAGTAGCTTTGTTACAATCGTTTTATCAACTGAAATGTCTTTAAATTCGCTTGCTAATTAGTTATCATTTTGTACTTAGTAGATGGTTTGTATAAAAACCTTACCCTTAAACAGTAAATTTATTAAAGTTTCCACTAGGAAAACATTTTCCTGCAGCAAGTATCTTGCACTCACATTCTTGGCCTCTCACGCACACACATTCATCAGGCACTGAACGCATGCATAAATTAAGTGCAATTAGCATAAACAATTTTCGGCTTTTAACTGCGCTGAGGGGCGGCATGCCAACAGGGGGCTGTGGGTGAAACTTGAAAGGGGAAGCTGGCGAACACATGCTCGGTGGCAGCCATGGAACAACACAGATTCTGTGGCCACAATGCAAGACGCTCTGCATATAAGGCTGCGGCCAGAAATGCAGCTTTTTGAAGATAGATTACTTTTGGCCAAATTAGGCAGGGAGTGCAAATCGCAGAGAGACTGGAGGGAAGAGACCGAGGCGGTCAGAGATTTGTAAGACGCAATAAGTTGAGGATACTCGGGAAATGTATATAGGTTTTCTTTTACCAGAAAATAACAATTTCTTATTCAAAATGTAAAAGATAAATATAAAACTTTAGAGTTATTTACTTGATAAGACAATTGTTCTTATATGAAAGTTGAAAAGTTACAAAGTTTACATGTAATTACTAATTGAGAAACCTGTCTGAATTTATTTGTAATTGTAATTGTAATTTATAATTGTAAAATAATAAATATAAATCAATGAAATAGTAAGTGAGCACTCTGTGTACATTTCAAGCTCTCTATGCCATAAGAAAATCCTTATAAAGAAAGTCCTTATATTACACCAAAAGACTGTACATATTTTCCCCCGATATTTACACCCCATTGAGCTACCCTAATGCGACTCATCCTATCTGTTTGTCTGATGATTTCATTATGCAGCTGCCAAAGTTTCAAGTAACGAATTTTGTTTCTTTGTGCTGTGATCCCTTCATTCCATATTTTTCGAAAAGCTCTTAATGTATACACATATGCATGTACTTAAACTCCAAAGTAACCAAAGTCCAGAGCCCCTTCTTCGACCCAGAGATCGCAATATAAAGAGCAGCACATGGGGAATCCGATCGCAGTCGCTGGTGTTTGTTTACAGAGTTTTACACAGACAGCAGCAGCATACAGTGCATGTGCACATGCATATTTAAATGTGGTGTTTAAATGGCGTTTAGTACGTGAAATGCACGAAAATGTCGAGCACATGGCAAACAACAGGCGGCAATCGCAAATTCGCAGACCGCGGCGGGTAAATACCACACAGAACACAAACAAATACGGGACACACAGATACAAATGAGTAAGTGAATTCGTGAAATTTAAATGAATTTCGCAAAAGGGGAAGACGTGGCTTGGCAGCGGGAAAGCGCTGCCTCATCAGAATCAAATATCGGGGAGTCGAAAATTATTTATATTATGATTATTATTGAAAGCCGATCTTTGTGTGGGAACTGGGGCCAACGCCAACCCCTATGGGTTGCTTGGTTATCGGTTGTGCAAACGGGTCCCAAGGTCGAATCGGTTTCGGGTTGTCAGTGTCAAATGGGTTGAACTAGATTCGTAGCGTCTCGCGTAGAGAGGCAAACGATTGTGTTCGCCTCGAATTAATCCAGCTGACAGCTGTAGAACATTTCCATAATTGGCCATTGCTCCGGTTTGGGGACAGGAAAAATCAAAATATTTTGTGACTCACAATTAACATTTCGGGATCCAATTGAGACTTATGACGACGAGATGAGAAATGGGGGAGAATTCTACTTTCTTATCGCGTCAATTCAAGTGGGTCAACCCCCCATTCTATGCGAGTTCAAAATCCCCACATGCATTTTATTGGCCGGCGGCGGCATTAATTATAAATGCTTGTCAACAGCTTCGCTTCAATAAAGAGCCAGCAAACAAATGAACAAACATACACAAAAAAACAGAACCATATCATAAGAGAGATATGGCTCTCAAGACCCCTTAAAGTAGGAAGAGTTATCTGTTGTTATAGATAAATGTGTCACATTGGGATGCTCTTCTGGTAGTCGGAATGCAAATGGGTATGGAAATCGCCCCTGAGCCAAATGAATATTATGGTTATTGGGTGAGGTTGTTTAAGGGTTCGGGGGCCCAACACTTGTATTTTGATTTTTTCGGTGCTCATGGGTTAATAGAAACAACAGACAGTAAATGAGAAATCAAAAGAAAGGAAAACATACTTTGAGCGTGTTGGAAATTAGAATTTCCGATACAACCGAAACAGAATGCGGCTGGAAAAATAAAACAAGAAATTTGATCACTTAGACGGGAAATTAATCGGGGGATTGTAAGCTAGATAAAAAACTGCAAAGGAAAGAAACACAGTATGTATTAATGGGTATTATTTGCTCCAACTCGAAACTCGAATTCCACAGATGACATCATCAGCGGAGCGATCGCGGAGGGGATACAAATTTGGCAGGGGTTAAGCAATGGAAATCGACGAGAATTTGGGGCACAGCAGGCGGTGGACCAGCGAATAATAATAAATTAACGATTTATTGATGGAGTTTAGAAAGTTTTAGTTTTGTAGAAGCGAGAAGAATCGATCGGCGCCAGCGAACTTGAGTCATGTGCGCTCTAATTAACCAACTGCTGACACTGACACCCGACCGAAATCGGAGGAAAAGAATCCACAGAGCAAACAGCCAACAAGTATGCGAATGAGCAACAGAGGGGCTGGAGAAGATAAAGCCTCTCACACACACACACACACACCCAGCCTAAGGAAGCTGCCAGACAATGTAAATCCAGTTGAGATACAAAGATACATGCACACATCCCTCATATGGAAACAAGGCGCGTTGGAGTAACACTCGGATGATGACAAAGATAAAGTGAGCCACTGCCAAGGATACGGAAAGATGGGAAGGGGAGCACAGCGTAGAGGCGAAGTAAAGCGACAACTTTAGCAAATAAACTGGACCCTGAGCACAACGACTAAATCCCATCCAGAAAAATTTAATAAAATGCAAAGTAAATAATAATAAACGACCTTGCCAGGGAGAGCAAGCTCCTCGGGATATGAACACATATCCACCTATATTTTATCTTCCTTTTTCGACAGTCAAGCGTGGGATATTAAAAGTGGAAAATCTGTACAGATGCAAATGAGATTTCCCTTGGAGAAATTGGAGCAGCTTATCTATGGGAGCATCTCTGGCAGGCAATTAAATGGACAAGTCTCTGGCACCGCTCTCGATCGCAACACAAATATTTGACAGAATGCAATACTCCAGGGGAATTGGTTTATGCTTTGAGTTAACAACAGGTGGCACTGAAGCTGTCTAACAACACAAGGGGAAATAGTATTTAAATTCCGGGAAAACTCAAGCAGTTTTCTAATTACTATAAGTATAGTATAGAAAATGCACTGCCATTTCCATAAACAATTCTGCAGAATAAACTCTATCAAGATAATATAAAGAGGTTTAAGAGGAATGAAATTATATCTTCTTTATGATATATTTGTTCTAATCTTTCTGTTAAGAACCCATTTTCAACTTTTTCCTTAATAAATAATTCCTAAAGTCACTAAAATTCTCAAGTAGGAGTTCAGCGACTCTTTTCTTGCAGTATTTTTCCTTTTCCACAGTGTATCCCTAAAGTCGTATTATTAACTCCAGTCTTTAACTGTAAGATAAGTATTTTCCCTTTAATATTTTTTTATTTTGTAAATAAATTTCCTTTGCGTTTGCAATTTTGTAATTTTCACTCGATTTTCAAAAGCTGAGCCATCAAGAATTTTTCTTAACGCCGTTGTCAGATTTTTTATAAGTCGGCTTGTTCCCAACGCCAGAGAGAGAGAAAACGGTGAGATTATGCACATAAATGTATGTATATTTATTGTAGCGGGTTGTTTTATTTGCGGTTAACATAATGTTGTATTGAACACGCGCTGCCAGAATCCGGCCAAAAAGAAAAGTTGGTGAAAAGTGCGCACAATTTTAAACGTGACTGTTACAAAGAATTTTGTTTCATTTGCCACACACACACAAATATACACAAAATGGTTGTGCTGGTGTTATTCTTGTTATAATTCTTTCTGTTATTTTTGTTGTTGTTGTTGCAGCGTTGACGAAAAATTATTATTATAAATTCGACCTTATTACTCTTGTTACTCTCGTTTGTTTTTCTGCCACAAAAAATACATATAAAATAATAACACCAAAACAATTTATTTCTGCAATTTTTCTTTCCGCGGCATCGGTTTACATTTTGTGTGGAAAGAAGGTGAATTCTTTTCGCACTTTAAACACTTTTTCTTTGGGGAGGTTACATCCTTGAGTTAGGAATTTTCTTTTGTGGACTTTTTTTCGCTCTCAATTATTTTGTTTTTTACTTTTAATATCTTTTGGTTTTTTATTTTACCGGCAGATCGCGATCGCGACAAAAAACGCAACCAACTTACGCGCCGCCGCTTCGAAAACTGAAAAGCGAGCCAACAACAAAGCCGGCTGCAGCCACTTTGCACTCAAAATAGCACTCGAAGCACTCATACTCGCACTCGCACTCACACTCCCAAAAAACGGAACTTGTTCGCTCTCTTCGAACTTGTTGCTCGGACTTTGAGTGCTGTTTATGCATTGTTTACGCTGCTGCTGTCTTCCCGCGCTCTCTCTGGAGCCCCACACACGCTCCTACTCTCCGACTCACCCACTCACACGCTCATTAAGTGGTTGTCTTTTGAGTGGACCCATCGAGGGGCCCTCTCGAGAGTGTTGTTATAATTTTTCAATCTGCCAGATGCTTTGCCTTACCTTCCGCTGCTGGCTTATTTATTGCCCGAGTTTGGGCTTTATTTCGATACAATTTATAAATGCATTTGAATGGCCTGTTTTTTATCTTCCCGCATTTTCGTTCCGTTTTGCTTTGTTTCTGCTTTGTTGTTTCTTTTTTGTTTTGGTTTTATTCGTTTGTTTTTATGGCCTTTTTATTTGATAATTTACACGCATTTCTTGTGCGATTTTTTGTTCTCGAAAGCTTGGGTTCTGAATGAATGATATTAGTGACTCACATTGAGTATGATTGAGAATGTTGGGGAAACCAATAAAAAAAGGTAAAGGATGGTCCAGAGTCTGCCGTTTTTTTAGACATTTTAATTCAGTTTTTAAACAAATAAATTCTTTTTCACCCTTTGAAACACAAAGCTATCTATCATATTTATATATGTATAATAAAAATTAGTTTTTCAACTACAGTTGTTCAAAAGAGAATTAATAGAGTCTAATTATCTGTCATTGATTAACTATAGTTGGAAAAACTAGTTTTACTAAATATAAATAGGATAACCTTTTTTTATTAATTACCTATAGTTGGAAGAACACTATTTTTTTAATAAATGGATTTAAATTTATTTTTTAAAGTGCTTTGTAGTATGAATACTAATAAATCCCATCCGTAAAACATTCTAAATTATTACTTGCTTAGTCCGATTTCCCCTCACGTCTGTCAACTCTCAGTTATTTTTGCCAACCAAAAATCATAAAGAAAACTCTGAAGATAAAATGTGTTTCCTTATGTTTTCTTAGGCTACAAAAAAAAAAGAGAAAAACACACACACAAAAACAAAAAGTAAATATAAGAAGAAATGCAAAATTGGCAAATAATTTTTCTCTTTTGACTGTCGCGCCTCTCACACGTGACAAAGTGTGAAAAATGCCTCCAACTCAAAAGCGAGGAAATGCTGCTCGGCTGTTTTCCTTTTCTCTGGGATTGTCTTAAGCCTACACTTGCCACAAAAAGCAGGGGAAAAGGATGTGGAAAAATAAAATTTATGAACTGCAGACGCGACAGAGAGTGCGAGCGAAAAGGAAGACACACTTTTTTGTCTTCGTCTCCGATGTGCAGCCGGAAAATCTATTTTCGACCGCATAATTTTCTTTTCCAGTCTGCCACCTTGTAGGGCAGTTTTACCTCCCTCCCCGAACTTCTGCCGCCCTCCTCGAAATTTATCTTCGGCAAGGCGATTTGTCGTCTGCCAAGGCAAAAAAAAAGAACGAAAGTCCAGAAACCACAGGCCCAAAATGTGCCTGGAAAATTGTAGAGTTATCTTTGGATTTGGATTCATGAATTTCCGAAAAATCGAAATGCAATTCTCCAACGTGTAATTGTTTTTTGTGGTATTTGCATGCATCTCCAATCTAGTTTCTGAGTTTTATATGTACATGTATTGTGTGTATTAATGTTAATGAATGGTTCGAAGTTTCCCGAGGAAAATACTTAATAATTGGAAATACTAACAAAGGGCAAACAAGACAATGTAAAATTGAAGACTAAATTTTGTTTGTCTGTTCCGAATAAAGATTTTTAGCCAGTAAAACAACTTAACAACCGTGGTATAAATTATAAACAACCATTTGTAAAAGTGAGATTAATCAAGAAATACAATGACTGTTTTTGTTGGAAAACAGAAGTTATACAAAGAAAACATATTCCTTGAAAATATCACATAAATATGATACTTAGTATTCCAGTTGTTCCAGCTTCGATCCTTTCCCCTTTCAATTAATTGGAAAGCAAAGCCAATTAGAGAACTATTTCATGCCATATTGTGGCCCCGGGCAAATATTTACCAAATGTTTGTTTTTACCCTGAGTTCCGCTCCGCCAGCAAGAGAAAACATACACAGGGAGAAGGGCAAATATTTATGAAATGAAAATCCTCGGCGCTACTAGAAGGGTCAAGAGGGCGAAATTGGAAATGGAAAAAGTTGACTGCCGCACAAAATGGCGCCGCTGGCCAATGGCAAACGGGAGCTGGAATATTGACAGGCCAAATGAATTGGCCACATGGCGAGCCACGTTCTGCAGGGGGGTGTGTGTTTGTGTGTGGCAATATAAAGCACAACACGTTTGACAATTATACATTGGTTACATTTCGTGGCATATTTGTGCAGTTGGCGCAAATAACAAAAGCGGAAAAAAGACTAAATGGGAACGAATAAATGGAGGATGCCGCAAAAAGTCAGATAGGGAGCACTGCAATATGCGGTTGAAACATTGATTGTGGGCGGAAAAGGATCCTTACACACACAGACAGACAGTGAAAGTATTAACAACAACTTGCGAGGGAGACATTGCATAGCCAAAGCATTTTAGCGCCACAATCATCGATTTCCCAAGCGGTTGACGAGGGAGATTACATATTTCTAGCTGTTCTGAAGGGCCGCATCATTTCCACATCAGAGCCCTTATTTTTGGAGCACTTTTTGTGGGCATTTAAAGGATTTAATGGTATATAATAGATTACGGCCAGAAATATATATATATTTTTTGTTGACTGACAAAACAAAAATGGGGATAACATAAATTTGAAACAATTTAATCTCCATTAAATTGTATATAAAGCAGTTAAGCAATTTATTTGATTGATTGAAATTTGCAATATGATATTACGAAGTATTTAAAAATTGTATAACTTTACAAATAAATGTAGCATACTTCTAGGCACTTTTTCTTGCCAGGTTTGCTTCTCGGCTAACAGCAACACAAATTTGTGTTCGAACTTTGCAAAATAGTTTTATTAGCTCTTGTTAGTTAGTTG
>VNJV01019338.1:0-26104 GCA_008042635.1 Drosophila nikananu | reverse complement strand
TGCTGGGGAACCGGTGACAACCTGCTGCTGCCGCTGCTGAAGATACATAACAGTAACAGTTGGAGTCCATAAAAACCTAAAGAAACCTCGAAAGAAAGGGCCCAGCGAGGCCCTACTACTGTCAACTATCTTCCTTAAGGGCGTGTATGATCATGGGAAATGGGACAACAGTGGAAACTCAATAAAAATGAATTGGGAATTAAGGCAAAATATCGTAGAGATTTATTTAATTGATTAAAGCATTCGATTTTTAAAAGAGGAAAGATTAAAGACAGAAGACATGGAAGCTTCGAAGAACCTTAAACTATTCGCTTTTAAATAATAATATTCCTAGTTCTAGATTTATTGATTGTTATTATGTGTAAGGTTTCCATACACGGATTACTAATCAGTGATTGAGCACTCCAAAGTATTATCATCTCTGTATAATTAATTATTAATAATCTCATATTTCTTAGATAAACAATTTCTTGGCTCTGTGATTAATTAATTATTGATACTTACAAAGACCTTGATCTCTAGTTGGCACACTTTGCAAATGGATTTCTATTTTTTCTGCATAAAAAAAGCTTACATAAGACCATATAATCTACCATAAAATTGGCCTTGCTACTAGTGCTAACATTAAGACCATTCCCTATTTAAAACCAGTCTTCTCCCTATCCCCCAAAGTTCTTCTTTTCGGGGCTTTCACTGTTCAAAACTAAAATCGCTTTCGTTTTCATTTGGTTTCGGTTTTCACACGGGCCCAACAAAAAATGCGGCAAATCGGGTTGGGATTCCTTCCATAATTTATATCGAATAATTCCGAGTTTATGTGGCGGAGCTGCTGAGGTTAATGGGTATATAGGGGACGCCATATACTTGTTGTGGCTGAGAAGGAAGGGGCCTGACTTCCGCATATGAACCTAAGACCGCGTTTGAGTATCGTGTGACCCAAATCTAAAATTTTAATTAAACAAAAGCTCGATCAATTAACATTAAGCGCTGCTAAGCAGCTGCACTTGAGGCGCGTTTTTGGCTCTCCGCTGCCTCTTTTGCCCAGATGATTGATGGATGGCCACGGCGTTGGCGGTGTCATGTGAGTGGAGTGAATCTGCGCGGATCCACGCATCATATCAAGCGCCTTGGTGTGTGCGCGTTCTACAAATTGGAATTTTTGAGCGCCATCCAACA
Source organism: Drosophila nikananu (assembly GCA_008042635.1). NCBI lineage: Eukaryota > Metazoa > Arthropoda > Insecta > Diptera > Drosophilidae > Drosophila > Drosophila nikananu. Next base: position 24,928 of record VNJV01019338.1, on the reverse strand, counting down.
AGCGGACAAGCTGAAATATTGTTTGCCACCGCAGTATGTATCTGCCCCTGATCCGCTTAAATGTTTTTTATTTTCCCATGTTTTTTTTTTATTCGCCGATAAACGTGTCGAACAAGTGGCCAAATATTTGCCATGACTGCACACAAGAAAAAATATATAAAACATTTTTTGCACCTGATATTATGTAGATGCGTCTATAGTTTTATGTGAATTCTGGCCTCTAGAAAGCTAAATTTTTTCCTAAAAACTAGAGTCAATTGGGCATGTTTTGTGATTGCATCTACATTTTAAAATAAATGTAAGCTGCATAGAAGCTTTCAAAATATTGACACCTAATTTGATATCAAAGGTACACAAAACCACTCTTCATATTATCTTTAAAATGTGCAAAACTTTTATTCGCTTTCCAACTAAAAAATAAATAAGAAAATATTCCCAAGGATCATGCCAATTATTTTCTGTGTGTCTTTATGTACTTTCCAGCCACAACTGTGGCAACATTGGTAATTGGGTCAGGCAACTTTCAGTGCCAGTGTCGTGCCAGCAAGTGTCTCATTCCTGTATAAAAGTGCAACCGGTGATGCAACCCAACATCAGTTGAACGCCAGTGGATATGCTTACCGCGACGACAGCAGTTACCTTTGTTTTTGCAGCTCTGATCGCTGCCATGATCCTGCCAGATCCCTCCAGCGCTGCGGCCCTAAACGAGCCCGAGGCGGACCTGGACAGACCCCATACCAACTATACGGCTTTGTTTAGGGCGTTCCTGGATATGGGCAATGCCCTCTTTGGTGAATGGACGCCGGAGGAGGTGATAGAGGACTATATCCGGTATAATTAGGCCACCATCCACCGTTGCATAAGATTCGCAGGCATCAATAAAAGTTTAACAAGACAGGGCAGACAGCCAGTGAGAGGGGGAAAGGGGTTTGGCAATGGTGCAGGTCCAAAGTGGAGGGGTTAAAGGCAACGTTTTAATTATGCACGCTTCAGTTTTGGCCATATCACCCGTCATTACCGCTTTGTCCGCTTTCTGGCCATTAGATATTCGCGTGGTTGCCTAGGCTAAGATGTATACCCTACAAAGGGGCACTTTGCAGCCAGTTTGTAAAAGAAACAATAAAATATGTATCCTTGACAACGAATTTTGGATGGCATAATATTATTTTTAGGGGATTTGAAGGGTTTATTATCATTGTAATCAATGGGCTTGTAGTTAATCTAATCATTTCAAAAATTCCACAAAAATACAAAATGTAGTAATCATCTTTAATTGTACATCTAACAAGTAAATAGTTTAAAAACCTCTTGCTAAGGTAAAGAAATAATATAAAATCAAATATCTTAAATGAAAGCCCACCAAACCCAGAGTACTTCCCAACTCGGTGCTCTATAGACCCAGACCCCCAAACACTCCTTCAATTTTTCAATATTCTCTAAGCCTTTTGACTGTGTGTTATCTCTGAACATGACACTTTATATGTTTTCTTTCATTGGCAAATTAGTTACTTTTGACAAATCCGCTGAAACAGAGACAAAAAGCAAATAAATAGTCAAATAAAAGCGAATAGAGGCAACCGCCGGACACATCGATCAATTTGACTAATCATATTTATTTATATACATTCTCCTACCAACAACGCACAATCCCATTCGATTTTATGCAAACTACCACCTACGAGACCGTCACGGATCATCATTATGCAATGGCTTTTAGAATTCAATTGTTGACTTGCCGCTGATCGAATGATGAACTGCCGCCGCCTGGGGTTTTGAATGGATTCTTGAGGAGCACGGAGCGGGAGGCAATCACGGTAATCACCTGGCGAATTCCTCCACTTCGATTTCAATTATTCCGAATAATAAATGAGCCAAACAATTTGTCTGCTGCCCGCTCCCAAGTGTGTTTCCTTTGTGGCGGTGCTGCTGGCAAGTGTTTTTCTTTCACAAATTAAGTAATCCAATTGTCTGGCGAATCGCAGAGCCATTCATCTTGCTCCACTATGAGGGGATTACTATATAAACTCCTATTTAACCTGCGGCCTATGCGGGTTCAGACGAAGCTTCAGCCAAAAATCTTTACTTCCTGCACGTGTCTTGGTAAAGCATTGAGTTCGCATCATCATTTTTTACTGGTCTGCCTTTAATTGCGGGTTATCGCGGCTGTCAAGAAAAAATTTGCCGGCTAAACTATTATTAAAACCGAATTTGCCAACCCGAAGTGGCCAAGAACGCGTTATACTTCGCCAAGACAGAGGAAACTTTTCACTAACTAAAATAGGAATTAGATTTTGATATTTGTTAGTATATTTTTTGCTATGAATTTAGGCTTGAAAAGCAAATAACTTGTGTACCAAAAAATATTGTATTATTTCTTTAAGCACAGAAAGAAACTGTGTTTAATAATAATAATTAAAAATATGAGTGACATAATAGTTCCTTCTGAAAAAAACTCTGAAATGGGACTGAAAGATGTGATTAAGAGAGGGGTAAATATATATATTCCTGGAGTGCTGTAAAACCCCTCAAATGATCCTTGACTCCCTCAGCATTTGTCTCAATTTCACAGATTTAATGTGTTCACTGAATTCGAAGCTTTCCAAGACACCGCAGATAATCTCTTGAAGCCAAGTCAAAACCATTTTGCTGTGTGCAGGAGCTTTTCCCTCCATCCGCCGCTAATTAAATGCAAATCCGTTGGCATTAAGACCCAAGAGGAAGGCTTCAATCAGAGCTAATCCATCCGTTCATTCATCGCTAGTTTAATTTGATTACGAGCCGCACGAGGGGCAGCATTCATTCGCATTCATACACAAATTTTCGAGTCGCGGGAGCACGCAACTGGTGACCACTGCGACCAGTGAGCAGTTACTCCAGTGGTGGCCCAGTGGAGCGGTAATCATCATTAGGTGGCTTCAATCATTTGTTTTCCGCCTAAACAGTGAGCTTAGCATGCAAATAAGCTGAAGGAGGAGTAACAATTCCCAGACCTAGGCGAAGGCGAAGACTGATTGGGCGTTGCTTCTAAACGCATGTCAAACATCACATTACTCAAAATGTTTTCCAAATTATTCGAATAAATCAAAATTAACACATCACCGAGAGCAGCAGCAGGTTTCACTTTCGTTGGAATATCGCTTTCAATTTTATATAAAAATGTGTGTCTAGGAGTTCAAACTCTTGAGTGATGTAAGCGGGAATGCCTCCTGATTGGCATTTCTAAATCAAATTACTCGCATTGATTCGGTTAATTTGCCGAGGGAAGCTACATTTCCGTAGCCCCAAGAAAAATTCCAAAACACCGAGACTCCAAAACCCCGAAAATCCAAAATCAAAATAATCAAACGCCTATTACATCACACATCAGCATACTATATATATGCAGATGGAGATGGAGCTGGACCTGGAGCCGGCAAACGGCGTCTGACAAACACATGTTAATTTCCACTCATCTCGGGTATCGGCGGTGCGGGCATCGCATCTTGTTTCTACCTCAGCGTCCCCATTTCTCTATGCCCTCTCATATGTATTATTGATTTCTTTTGGCAAGCCAAATTTCATAATCACACGCTACTACAGCGCGGCGGCGATGCGTTGCCGGATTATTATCAGCGCCATAAATTAATCAGAGAGAGAGGCGAGAGGGACTGGAAATTGCGCTGGTCGCGCATCTCCACCTCGGCCCAGCCTCATCCTCGTCCCAGCTCCACCTCCAACCCCGTTCGAGTGAAATGCATATGTAAATTGGCCGGGGGAAGCCAGAAACGCTTTGATTTTGCCGGAAAGCAGGGGAATCTACTGGATGCTGTGGAGGGGGAAGACCGCAGGCCGGGTTAGGTGATGTGCAAGCGAAGCATTAATTTAATTTTATGTATTTATTATGCATTTGCCGGCCACACGTTTATTTTTTATACTGTTTTTATACATTTCCTTCTTTTTGTTTTAATCGCAGCCGATTGCCCCAACAAAAACTAGCCAAATGCCAGCGGAGAAAGTGGAGGAGCCGAGCTGCTGCACATGGAGATATGGGCCTATCCCAGGGCACACTACATAAAAGATCGGCTTTAATAGGGCAGCCAATCGTCTTATTTTCCCATGGAAGAATTTTAATGGAGGGAAAAGTGATCGAAGCAGGGAAACTATTATAAACTATTATAGTTAATCGGTATATTGGGTATTTTAATAATTTAAAAGCAATTACAAATTTCTGATAAAACATTGGTGGTGGAGATGCTCTTGCAGCTCTCAGAGTTCCTCTGTCTGAGCTATTGCCCCCTGAACTTAAAATTCTTCCATGTAGTTACATAAATGGTTAGATCTTAATTAAAATAGCATCTTAAGTAACCTTCTATTTTTGTGCTAATAATAGATTTTAATACAAACAAAATACAAATATACTGCGAAATCTTTTTATAACAATATAATTACTGCTCTGAAGAGACACTTTTTTGTGAATTCCGAGCTGAGCCCTCGTTTTGCATAGGGATTTGTCATCGATTAGTCAGACCTAGCTGTCGGCACATCATAATCTGATTTGGGCATTAAACCGTTTTACAGTTTTGTGATTCGGGATTGCAAAATGGTTTTTCTGTTTTGATTTTTGCCAAATTAACAATCGTTTATGTATTTATAAGTTTATGGCTGGCCGGCCTGTCCCTCTCACCCTCTGATTGTGAATTTAGAAAATAGATAATTTCCACTAATTTTTATGACATTTTATGTAACGGATCTGTTTGGGATTTCTGCCGTATTACATATGAGATACCACCTGTCCACAAATATTTTCAGCGTAGGGCAGGGCAGGGACGGAACCGAGCGATCGAGAGGCTGGCTCAATAAATTAATTTATGATGGCCATAAAGTCGCATAAATCATAGTTTTTAATGACGATTGGCGTTGTCCATAAAAGATTTTCGGGTGTTGGTCGAATATGTGAATATTATAGTAGCGCCAGAGGAGGGTCCTTAGGGAAAGCAGTGATTGAATGAAGGCTGACTTTTTAAAGGCTTTTCGCCTAGGACCCTATATTTCCTATGGGATATGCCCTATACAAGACCTAGTTTCCCCAGTAAAACATTGACTTCCAACTTTATTTCACTTTTTATTTGTAGAGTTACATTTTACATATATAGTTTCATAGTTCTTTCTTGCTTTTTACGATACATAACATGTTTATGGGTCACGTTACAGAATAGACGAAAAACCAAGTGATTGTGTGGGATAGGCTTAAGACTAATAAATGTGTTCTCTCCTCATCTCCTCTCCTGACTTTGACTTCATATGCCTTTATTTGGTGTTAATGAACAGATCTTCACGCTTTGCTGTCACATATAAATGTATATATATATATATGTATATATATATCTCAGTTTAAGATTAATAATTTCCATCAATTTTGTGAAGACTTTGCAACTCAACTTCCGCGCACACGACTACGATTACGATTACGATCTGTGCAAAGTCTTCTGACAAAAGTGAACAATTTGTGTGGCGCAAACAATGTGCACGACGTGTCCGTCTGTGAGTCAATCGGCGACTGAGATAGAGGGGTATATCTTGCTGTTGGAGTTGGCCCTTATCTATACATTTAATACTGGGTATGACTTCCACTGCCACTGGGGCTTGAGCTTAGGCTAGGCTAGGGTAGGTTAGCAGATCGCGCGATCGCGCACATTGTTGCCGACGCGATTGCTTAGACAAAATACATTTTACATAACGCAACTTAACGCTTAATCAACGGGTGCTGTTTAAGGGCGAAAGACTAAGACTTTAAGACTATTGTAATCGAAATTTTGGAGAACGGTATATGGTAGGTGTGGCTAATATGAAACAGAACGTAAAACGGATTCAAACAAGAAAAAACGAGACATATGGGGGACGAAACATAAAGCAGATAAACAACACGATTCATTATTCATAAGGATGTTCAGCTTTTGGCTTTTCTCTGTTCGTAGCACAAAAGCTGAACATTTACAAAAATGGCTTATTAAACATTTATAATTATAATTATAACGATTATGTAAATTGTATTTTATTATGTATGTATTGTGGGTTTCCACATGTGTAAACGCCTGTCATGCCATGTCCTGTCCTGGGTTCCACACAAAACTCTCCGTTCAGTTTGCGAAATGTTTGGCGTTGGGCGTTTTGCAAATTGAAAGGTTCAGTGGCAGCCCAGGAAACCGGGACCCTGCATGGGGCATACGACGGGGCTTACGCCTAACACTTAACATTACAATATATATTCATTATTCGACGAGTTTCATCAAGCATATGTGACCACAATGGTAAATGGTTTCGCTGTTGCTTTGAAAAATAAATCAAAAAGGTCGTTGCCTCTCCTACACCTACTATCCTCAAATTTAGTCCTGCATTTTGTATTTATTTTTGAAAGCGTTGCCCGTATGCAGCTAAGAGGTATCCAATAGTCCTTTGTTCATCAATTCAATTCAAGTGGGGAAGCCTCAGCTCCCGTTTCAACTTTAATCTTAAGTTTAGTTTAGTACAAGGTGTTGCTTGTTTCTGTTGGGGGTCTCTTTAAGGCTAGTTATTGTTCGATTCTCCTCCTCAACTTGGCTAACATCCACTCCTTGGACCTGTCCAGTGTTCGTGTTCATTCTCGGTTGCAGTTCAGTTCGTTCGCTTAGCTAACCAATTCTCAACAACAAAATAAATAAAATAATAACACCAGCAGTTGGCACAACTTGCACATAAATAAATAAATAGGTATTAACTAATAATTTGCTATTTCAAAAAGAGTGCACACTGTTTCTTGCATTGTTCGCCGCGCTTCCTTTTCTCTTTTCTTCTTTTTTTTCTTTTCGAATTTGCACCTAGCTTGGTTTTTGGATTTTGTTTAAAGTTTGTTTTGTGGACGGGTATGTAATTTGTAAAGAAAACTGTTCGAACTCGCCTATTTCTTGGCGTTGTTGAGTCCTAGTTCGCTGAGGATTTTGAGTGCGTTGCGTGCGGCATCGTTCTGCGACTCCTCGGAGCTCTTGCCCACGCCATGGCAGATCTGGGGCGGATTCGTGGACAGAGTCACAATGGTCAAGAACTCGTTGTGGTTGCCCTTGGGATAGTCCGAGAAGTTAACCTGCAGAGGAGCATATTGTTAGAGTAACTGGAGTTCAGATAAGCCTCTCAACTCACCTCAAAGTCCAGCAGTTTGCTGAGGTACAGCAGCTGCTCCTTCATGTGCACGCCCGCTCCTTGGCTGCTGCTATTGCTATTGCTGGTATTGTTTGAGTTGTTGTTGGTGTTACTGCTGCTGCTGCTACTGTTGCTGCTCACTCCGCTGGTGTTGCTGCCACTGGAGGTGTTCAGCGCACTCTCACTGGCCGCCTCTGTGGACTGGGTATCGCTGCTACTGCTGCTGGTGTTGCCCGCATTGCCACTGCTGGTCTTATGCTCCTCCTCAGCTGCAGCTGCAACTGGGGCCTCCGTAAGAGCCTCCTCGCCTTTGGAATCCGCATTGGCCTTGACAACCACCACTTGATCCCTCTTTTTCGCCGCTGTAAGAGACATGTATATAGGCGTATATCTTTCGATGAATAAAAGCTAAAACTTACGTTTCTTGTTTTGCCGGAGAATCAGTATGCCCGGCATAGGACCCGCTGGCGTGGATACCATGGGCACTTCACCTTCTGCCGTGGACTCTACTGTGGGGGCTGTGACTGCGGATGCTGTGGCTGAGCTGCTGCTCTCTCCCGATCCTTGAGTTTCGTTGCTGGGCGTAAAGTCTATGGCCTCCAGCAGTTCAAAGAGAGCTAAGGGAATGTAATTTGATATTAAAAGATTTCCGAAAGCTAAATGCAAAACCTAGAAACTTACCCAGAGCCGCATTCCTCTTGGCCAGCTTCTTGCTGTTGCCAGTTCCGCGCGCCGTGCTGCCGCTGGCGGAAACCTCCATGACGAACTCCCGCCGCCTGGCGCTCTCGTTACCATTCTTGGCTATCAGTTCAAAGATTGGCTCCTTTTCCTTCCGCGTCTGCTGCAGCTGGATAAGCTTCGTGATGGGATTCTCGGCATCGTCTGGCTCTATGATCTTCTCCTTCATGGTCACATTGGGCCGTTTACGTCTCTCCGGCTTGCCCGAGGCCGTAACACCCTCGCCGCTTTGCGCCACCGCTGCTCCTGCGGCTGCTCCTGCATTCTTGCCCGGCGTCTTCACCTTGATCCGCTTCAGAGGCGTCTGTTTGGTGGGCGTGAGAGGCGGCAGCTTCTGCAGCTCGGCAAGCATCTTCTCGGCGGCCCGCTTCTTCGAGACCTTCTTCCCGTTGCCCTCGCCCTCGGTGACAATGGAGCCCACGATGCAGGCCGTGATGAAGTTCTTCATGTGGGCCGGTCCCTCCTCGCGTAACACCTTGAAGTGTACCGTCATGTTCCGCTTGATTCCGATCTCGTGGACCTGCGAGATGGGCGACTTCTTGTCGCCCTCGTCCATCGAGTCCTCCAGAGCCTCCTCTGAGGCAGAGATGGCCTGGGTCTTTAGAACCTGCAAGGCCCTTGCCGCCGCATCATGCTTGGCCTGCTGCAGAGTTCGCCCAATGCCCACGAACTTCTGCTTGCCCACGAACAGGGTGATCTTGCTGGGCGCCGTTGGCACTGGAGCGTATGGGCCATTGGGTCCGTGCAGGACATGTGGTCCGAGCGGGGGAGGAAGTGCAAAGCGTGACGGAAACTTGGGAGGGAAGGGTCGCTGCCCGGGGCCATGATAGAAGCCATGCGGATGCATTGGCGGCGAGGGAATGGGCACGAATCCATTGCCATGCCTTTGCCGCAGAGCATACGCGGGTGGCGGAGGTTGGGGCATTCCCGGACCCGACGGCGCCGTTAGCATCGGAGCACCGCCATAGTCCGGCAGCATGGGTTCCGCCGGCGGAATCTGCGTGGGATCCAGCAGGTAGAAGGTGCGCTGTCCCAGCTTCATGGCCAAGGCATTCAGTTCCACCGTCGGTGTTATGTGCGTGCGCATCGGTCCGCCCTCGTCGCTGCGTCGGATCTTCGGCGGTGGATGCTTGTACTTGGTGTCCTCGATGGCTTTGCTGGCGGCCAAATGCTGCGCCTTCTTGATCTTAAACCCGTCCGCCGAGTACTCCTCCTCGCCCAGCTTCAGGGTCACCGTGAAGGTCTTGCAGTGGGCCGGTCCTCGCTCACCGGTCAGCCGATACTGATGGGTGATCTTGTTGTACCTGGCCAGCTCGTTGACCAGACACATGGGCGTCTTGTCCTTGCCGCCCCTAGCCGAACTGCTGGTGTCCTCATTCGGCAGCGTCCCAGCGGCATCGATGTGCTCGCTGCTGCTGCTGCAATCGTCCACGGAGGGAGCTGGTTCTACCGTGGACTCCTGCTCCTGAGGGCTCTCCTCTGGTTCGCTGGCTTTGACTGTGTTGTTGCTGCTGCTGTTGGTGTTGGTGGCCACTGGTGGTTGCTCGGAGACGGCGGCCACTTCTACTGGCACCACTGCAGGGGCCACTACCTTTTGGTTCCTGTACGTGTTCTGCAGGATGGCCTTCGGGGCGTAGTGGCTGCTGTTGCTGTTGTTATTGTTGCTGCTGTTGCTGCTGCTGCCATTGCTGCTGTAGTGGCTGTACTTCGAGGGCTTCGCCTGGCTCATGTAGTAGTGAGGCGGTGGAGCGGCATAGCTGCCAAGATGGGCGGCCATGTGATGCGGCGGCGGCGGATGCGGGGGAAGCTGGTTGTAGGCCAAGGCGGCCGGATTGTAGGCCTGCGGTGGCGGACCCGGAGGCGGCGCCTGCTGCTGGTGGCTGTTACTGCTGCTCAGGTGCTGGTGCTGCTGGCGGATCTTCTGCATCTGGTTGCTGTTGCTAGCGCTGTTGCCGTGATAGGCAGCTCCAGCAGCGACGGCGGCGGGATTCGACGGCGTCTGCTGCTGTTGCTGCTGCTGCTGTTGGGCGTGGAGATGGTGATGATTCAGGCTGAGGAGGACAGGATGAGAGAGCAGGCCAATTGGTTAATCGATGGAATAAGTCCCGGGGCGGATGCGCTGGCTTTTGCGGTTAGATCAGCAAACAATGCACGCCAAGAGGATTATAGAGGCCATGTTCAATCTGCGAGACAAAAGTGTACATCGGGAAAAACAAAACTTCTCTCAAAGCTCCTCCCCTACCGCTACCTCTGCCTCTACCCCAACCCCTATCGCTCCCTTCCCGGGCTCTTCTACCTCTGTTGTTGTGCCTGCGGAATCGCAGACAACAGCGGCGAAGACGAACAATGGTCGAAATCCTCAACAAAGCACAAAAGCCGCATTCTCTTACGCATCGTGTCATTTTTCGCCAACTGTCAGTTTCAATTGAGACGCACCTACTGCGACACCCCAGCCCCTCCCTGGAGGGTAGGACATCGCGCACTCGCTACCCATACACTGCAACCTCCGCCTCGTCCTGCATTTCACAAGACCAGGAAATATTTTCGGCAATTTATAATCGCTAAATCAGTTTGTTCGGGCAACAAGCCTTCAAATTAACATTGATATGGGCAATTTGTGATTAAGATCTGTGCAGGAAGTATATGAAACCATTGGGATAGGATAAAGATGTCCGAGGCCAAGGCAGGGATTCTCTTATCACTCCAATCTTGTGGCTTGTTAAAAAAAGGGGTCAACGTCTCTAATTAGAGTTCTTAATCTTTTGTATCACTTTATATTCAACGAGAGAGCTCAGTGAGCTTGAGACTTTTAAAATCATTTTTCAATACGTTTCCTGCGATCTACCATACCTCTTCTGAGGTTCAAGAACTAAACTACTTACTCCTACGGTTTATTATCAATTTCTCAGATTTACATGAAGCAGGAGGCTGCATTCCTTTCAAAACCCTTATCCCCGATCACTTCCTAACCATTTAAAGCTACAAACTCCAGCATATTTCACCTCTCACTTGGCACTGATGATAGAATTTCATGATCGTCGTGGAAAAGCGTACGTAAAAGTACGTTGGACAAAACTGCGATCAGGTTTAACTCATAGGCGATCCCTCACGAACCGAACCGATGCGAGTGGCAGGCAAGACACGACTAAAGGCGGACCGGGTTGAAAAGTTCACTGTTGGCAAAAACATATGATGATGGAGAGGAGCCTGAAATCGAGCGAACCTCGGCCGAGGAACGTCAAGGATAATTGCAGCCGGGGCAAACCCGTTATCCAGCGGAAGTCATGCTGAGCGCGAAAGAACAAAGAGCCACTGAAATTATAATTTATGAGTTGAGAAAATGGGATGATGAGTCTCACACCGATTGTCAGTGACAGGAATTAACATAATTGCCGCAACGCATAAAGCGCAGACAAGCCGGCGACGGACCCAAAGGCGATCTCTCTCTGAGATCCCAGGGATCTTCGTTGGATCTCCGGGAGCGAGAGAGAGCAATGCTTGAGATCCAAATTGAGGTTTCATTTCTCCCAACTAACGCGATTATCCGAAGGCTCTTCCCTTAGAGGTATCCTATTACCAAGACAGGAAAGTGTTTCCTTTTTCTAAGAACTGTGTCACCCGGGTAAGGTTCCTCTCTCTCTCTTGTGACTTCAAACTGAGGCAGGAGGATACATTCACCTCAAAATTTGAGATTAAAAAGTAGTAAAAAGTAGCCAGAAGAACTTATGTTTTTTAAACTAAAGGACGAATTACAGATCAAGGAAAGAGAAGCCTAGCTAGCTTATTCCCTAGTTTATTCATAGATTAATCCTTAAAAATCAAATTCTCTTGATGCCAAGATGTACATCATAGATCCTGTTAACCTGTCCGCTGAGATCCCCCTTAGCTCCCATTTCCCCCCTTCCTTACCGTGCATGAAGATGCTCCCGATGTGGAGGCTGCTGCTGTTGCTGCGGCGGCGGCTGCTGTTGCGGCTGCAGGCCGGGGCCCAGGTGCTGCTCCATTCCCGGATGCATCTGCATGTGGCCATGGTTGTGGCTGTGGCTATGATGGTGGGCAGCCCGGATGTGGGGCGCTGGCCGGGCGGCATGAACGTTGTGCTGCATCTTGGTGCGTATTTATCCTTCAATTGCAGCTGCAAGGAGCTGCAAGCAGAGGAAGGGGTAACAGAGTGAGTGAAGCAATGTTTTCGTTTGGCCGCACAAAGGCCCTGGAGGTGTCTCTTTGTCTGGCGGCGATTGTGCGAGGAGCGGCATAAACAACTTGCAACAACTGCAGCGGCAGCGGCAAATGCTGCATGCAGCGACGCATGCAAATGCAACGGAGGCGACGACAACAACGGGCCTAAATCAAATCGTGACAGGCGCAGGCACAGAAAGCGCAAGGAGGAGAAGTGGTGAGAAAGAGAGGAGGAAAGGCAAAGGCGGTAGCAACCACCGCTGCCGCTCCTTGTTGCACTTTTCTGGTTCTTCTTGCGCGTTACGGGTTGTTTTGGCTGCCATTCGTGTCTGAGGTCCGGCCGGTCCTCTTCTTCAACTGAAATTGGATAAACTGCAGCTGCAGTTCACGTCCATTGAACCTCTCGGCCTCTCTCCGTCCAAGGACCCGTACTGCCCACGGTCTCAGCCCCCTCGGACACGACGCCTCTGTCAGAACAGATCCAAGACCCCGCCGAGTGGCATAACCGCGCAACGCACAGCGATCTCGACATGCACTCACCTTTCTCTTCTTTTTCTTTTCTCGCGCGGTGAAGAAGAGACTCGAGGCTCTCTGGAGCTCACAGAAAAATCACACCAACTGAACGAGGAAAACTTCACACAGTCAGCGGGGCGGCGGGCACAGCCTGGCGGGGTGGTCGCGGGCGCATGTACCACGGTCGCGGGCGCAACTTAAAACACTTTACAACTATTTTAACACTTAAATTTAATTGATAAACCTATTTTGCACTGTGGCTGCGGATGAAACTCGATAAATAATGGCTTTAGGGCGGGCGGGAAGCGGGGTTGTTGACAGTGTTGCCATCTCGGATATTTTCTGGTCAGATCTGGCTGTTTTGCAAGACCCACAACACTCCAATTTTGTTAGAGCTATCAATTTTGGCTATTTAACAAAATAAATTTCCAATTTAAAATAATACCATCTATTTATTTTGTTATTTTCTATTTAATTTTACTATTTTAGTTGGCCTGTCCGATACATATCCGATAGTTGGCAACACTGTTGATCTATATAAAAATATCGATATTTTTTTATATAACGATATTTTTGGTTGCCCAAATATCGAAATAGCGATATTTTTATTTTTTATTTTTTTATCAAGACGAATATATGAATTTAGACGATTTATTTTCTTGAAACAAATGGGTACTCAAAAATCGCGAACTTTTTCTGTGGTTTTTAGATCGTAACTTTGCTTAAACTTAACCGATTTCAGTCTGGTTTGGTTTTTTCTTCCTGGTTTTTAATGGAGAACGTTTCTGCATTTAAAACTCTATTTCTAATTTTAGACCCATTTTTGACAATTTTTTTCTGTTGAAAAAAATGGGTAAATTGTTGGGTCAAAAATCGAGAACTCCTTCAGTGGTTTTTTGGTCGTAACTTGGCTTAAACTCAACGGATTTCACTCTGGTTTGGTTTTTTCTTCCTGGTTTGTAATGGAGAACTTTTCTGCATTTAAAACTCTATTTCTAATTTTAGACCCATTTTTGACAATTTTTTTCTGTTGAAAAAAATGGGTAAGTTGTTGGGTCAAAAATCGCGAACTCCTTCAGTGGTTTTTTTATCGTAACTTGGCTTAAACTCAACGGATTTCAGTCTGGTTTGGTTTTTTCTTCTTAGTTTTTAATGCAGAACATTTCTGCATTCAAAACTCCATTTCTAATTTTTTGTCAATTTTGGACCATTTTGACGATGTAACCCCTTTCATTTTCTTGAAAAACATGGGTACTCAAAAATCGCACTCCTTCAGTGGTTTTTTGGTCGTAACTTTGCTCAAACTTAACCGATTTCAGTCTGGTTTGGTTTTTTCTTCTTGGTTTTTCAAGGAGAACTTTTCTGCATTTAAAACTCGATTTATAATTTTTTGCCAATTTTTGACAATTTTGACGATGTAACCCCTTTCATTTTCTTGAAAAACATGGGTACTCAAAAATCTCGAACGTTTTCTGTGGTTTTTTGATCGTAACTTTGCTTAAACTTAACCGATTTCAGTCTGGTTTGGTTTTTTCTTCTTGGGTTTTCAATGAGAACTTTTCTGCATTTAAAACTCGATTTATAAATTTTTGGCAATTTTGACGATGTAACCCCTTTCATTTTCTTGAAAAACATGGGTACTCAAAAATCGCACTCCTTCAGTGGTTTTTTGATCGTAACTTTGCTTAAACTTAACCGATTTCAGTCTGGTTTGGTTTTTTCTTCTTGGCTTTTCAAGGGGAACTTTTCTGCATTTAAAACTCGATTTATAATTTTTTGCCAATTTTTGACAATTTTGACAATGTAACCCCTTTCATTTTCTTGAAAAACATGGGTACTCAAAAAACCACTGAAGGAGTGCGAAAAATCAAAATCGGGAACTCCTTCAGTGGTTTTCTGTTCGTAACTTTGCTTAAACTTAACTGATTTCTGTCTGGTACGCTTTTTTTCGACCATCGCATCGGTTTTGGAGTCATCGACTAATCGATTGCAACATCGGTTTATGAAATGGATAAATTGGAACATTTACCATTTACCGCGCCACTTTCTGTGTGACCGCCCCTATTTCCCCAAATTGCTTGACTATCGCCTTATTTTTAGGTCATTTCATAGTTTATTTTGGCATATTCCAACGGTCCCGCGACGGTCACACACGAAAATTTGTAAGATTTTAGAGCAGATCGTTGTTCGTGATTTCTTCGTTTTAAAGCCAATTTGTAGTATTAAAATTCGGAAAATATGCAGCGGGGACGAGCGCGAGCCGTGTAAAATGCATGCGAACGGCGTCGGTGCGGCAAATCAGTGCGAAATCAAGCCCAAATGTGCGTAGGCCCACACTCACACACCATCGCGCACCACCACACACACGCACATACACACAGCTTTTTCGGTCATCACTCGCCCTCCCGTGAGAGCGAAGAGCATAACAGTAACAGTGTCTGGCAAGCAGCATTGGCAGCGCCGCGCGCACGAAAGAGAGGCAAACAGCAGAGGGGCGAACAGCAGCAAAAGGAAAATGTTTTCATTTATTACTCGCGGCTGTCGAAGGAAAAGCTGAGAAACTGTGGTGTTTTCCCGACTGCAAGTGCACTAATTATGCACCGGGCGGGCGGAAGGCGCCGTTTGGGTGGCGGAAAGTGCGTTCGTGCGTCGGCCAGGCGAACAAATCGCAACAGCTGATGGCAGCGCAGCATCGAAAAAAACTGAACAGCAGCACCTAACTGTAAAGTGCTCTGTTATTGTCGCACTGCAGGCCCCGCCCCCGCGCCCACCGCCCATGGCCCCCAACATGAATGATTCACATTTTCCTTTGGCTTTTCCTCTCGTTTCCCCTCTCTCTTTCCTGGCCAAAATAGACGCTGCCGCTGCCCATGCGTGTGCGCAATTAATTCTTTTCGATTTCCAAAGTTGTTTGCCAAAGTGCCAATCGTGTTTTTTCTCCCGTGTGTTTTGCCGCTGTTTTTCGCAGGCTCGAAGTGAAAACCCCCTGAAGGCAGAGGCGTCGTCACACACACTCGCACTCACTTGGAATAGGCAAGGAAAACGAAAAGGAAAGGCCAAGAAAAGCCAGTGTGTGCAGAAAACGCAGAAGACTGCGGAAAAGTGCGGAAAACTAGAAGCGAGTTGGCGTCGGGCGTCGGAGAGCCGGAGTGTCGTCCGGAACAGTAGTAGTTGTCACCCATCCGTCGCAGGAAAGTTCCCGGCATGGATGTCGAAACACAGGAAATACGACAGGTGAGCGGAGTTTTAATGCTCTTTATGCTTTTTTCGATGGCCAGCAGAGCTAGTAACGAACGTAAATATGCGGCTCATACTTGAGAAAACACGGCTAAATAGCGCGCTCATTAACATTCCAGCGTTGGTAGTAGCAAAAAGAGGGGACTAGAGGGAGCGGGGAGAGCGGCAGGCAGCACCACCTACTCTCTTTGCCAAAATGGTGCGCTGAGGTAATGCCGCTCCCACTGTTCCGTCCGCTCTGCCAAAGCAGTTACAGTGGAAGCTCGGTGGAGCGACCGAAACGTAGCAGTAGAGGTACGGTGGGTATGTCCTCAAGATTATTGCTAAGAATTGTCTTTCTTTGGCTTATTGAGAACACTAGGCTATTTATTTTGTATTTTTCTGGGTTTCCTTATTGATTATTTCACTAATTCTATTCTATTCTATCAAATTAGGAACTGCAAAGCTATATACATTTCGTCTTCCCGAAGGTAGCTTCCCGTCTTGCTTTTCTTTTTTTTTTATTAATATTAGATAACCATGTTTTACTTAAAACCCCTTTCTTTCTCCCACTAAAATATTACCCTCTGTTGCGACTGCAGAGATTGTCTAGAGCAAGTCCTCACTGTAACGCCACTTGACGCTTAGCGCTCAGCTCAGTTGAGTTCAGTTGGGTTTAGCTCTTAGCGCTTAGTATGCGACCGACACCTACTTACCTTTCGACTGGTTTCGATGGCCAATGCAAACAACAACCGAGCAGCAACCGACTAGTTGACCAGCAGAAGGGCGTGGGGTGCGGTGGAAGTAATAGCGCTGCAACTTCCATTCATAAAAACTGCAGCGGCAAAAAACCAAAGCCGGAAAATGGAAAACGCTCTGGGCCCCCTTTGATTAAGCGCCGAGCATTTGTTATCGTTTTTCTCGCTCTCCGCTCCTCTCTGCGGCAGCTGCTGTTGCATGACCTAATCGCTAAATAAAAATAAAGAAAAAAACGGCTTACGCATGCGAAAGTCGAACGAAAAGGGAGAAACGCCAGCGCTCTAACACTCTGCTCGGGGTTTGGGGCTGCCTTGCGTGCACAGAGCTGACTTTTCCCCCCTGACAACTCCCTAGAAAGTTGGAGCTGTAACTGGGAGCTGGGAGCTTGGTCTGACTGTTCTTGACGCGGCTATGTGATCGCTGGCAGTAGAACGCGGCAAGCACAAACAAGAGCCAGCAAAAGCCCCAGCAAACCCCACCAGAAACCCATTCAAACACCCAAAGTTGCTGACTCAAGCGGTGCGGTGCGGTGCGCTCTCTTTGCCGCTTTCCTCCGATTTTACTCTGGTATATTTAGCTTCAGCTATCGTGGAATGGAATGCCACCAAAAAACAAACGCCAGTCGGGCAAGATAATGAAATCATAAAGCCGCGCAAATTTCAATTTCCATTTGTGACATTTAAAAAGAACGCCAAGCAACTGAGAGACTTTATGGCAAACATATGCGGGCTATGTGGTGGGTACAGAGAGCAAAATGTCGCAAATTAAGAAGAAAATGTAGAAGGGATTCTAGAGTAAATTAAATCATATTTTAGATTAAATTAGGCTGGAGAAAAGCAGCTAGAAGCCTTCATTGTCATACCCTTTGGAAGCATTTTAAGTTAAATTGGACTTAGTTTTAGGTTAATTTAAGTATTTGTAGTCTTAAGCCAAGTGAGCCATTTTCCGATACCTTCCCCTACTGATTATATAGAACAGCTGTTCTTAAGAATTAAAGCATTAAATTGCTTAAATAAGTAGGCAGAAATCTATACATATTTCGTCACTACTTCAGCAAGAATAAATCTTGATTAATGCCTTGACTCGTCACAAGTAGATAATTTTCTCAGATCAGATTTTCTCTCTCTGCACATGCTGGAATACAAATATGCCATCCAGTCAATCCATTTGTCCATCTCTAGTTCCATTCATAGTGGGCGTCCTAAACCAGCACTCATTTATTGTTTTTCTTCGAATTGTTTACACGCTCTTTTGAAATTTGAGTTTCAGACATTTGGTTTTGCTTTGCTTAGGGTTTCCCCAGCATCTCCATCACAAGCAAAGTGCAGCCAGAGTTTTTCTGTTTCGCTTGTGCTGGCATTCAAATGGCCATTCAAATTATGTGGCGGATAGTTTATCTGGTGGACACAGCATAGGCTGGCTTTTGGGTGGAAAGCGCTGCTCAATTGGTAAACAGGTTTTCCCTCCACCTGTTGACCAATTCACATAGCACGCGCATACATAGTTGGACGACGGTCTACGACCTACGCCAATGTTGAATCCCCTCTGCCGGTGCAGTTTCCCCGCCTGCATCTGGATTGGCATTTTGTAATAAGCTTTTAGGCCAAAAAGAAACATTTGCTGTTGGACAAAAGAATTGGAATTGAACGAGTTCGATTTGGTTCTCGGCTGACACAGTTATTGATGACTTCATGCAACGATCTTTTTGTGGAGAAACCCGTTTGAAACTTATGGAATGAAAGCAAATAATAAAGATACAAGATACAACAGAGGTGTTGCAACAAATACGTCCAAAAAGAGGCGTCGGAAATAGAGAAGAATTGATGGATTCCTCCTCTCTCCCTTTCTCTTAGTTCCTCTGTTATCTTCCTAGGAAATAATCTCTACTGTTTACCGTGTGGGCTGTTCCATGTTTACTTTCTTCATTAATATAATCCCTCGAACTTTGCCTGGGTATTTTAGGCTGGCTGGCAAATAGAGGTTCTAAGTTATATCTATTTACACCTTCTGCTATCAGTAAACCATGTTTTATATTTGTTCTTGAGGTGAGATAATAGAAATTGGAACAAATATTTCGTATTGGAAACGATTTCCGCGTCTGGTTCCGCGACAGT
This sequence comes from Drosophila nikananu, assembly GCA_008042635.1. NCBI lineage: Eukaryota > Metazoa > Arthropoda > Insecta > Diptera > Drosophilidae > Drosophila > Drosophila nikananu. Next base: position 6,257 of record VNJV01019338.1, on the reverse strand, counting down.
GTCCCTCTTGAGAATCTTTTTTGATTGCTTTTCCCCCTAGTTTCAATTAGACCCAGAAGAGGCCATTCCTAAATAGAGTCTTCTGGCTGCCATGGCCGTGGCTCTGTCGGAATTGCGATTATGAGTGCAGCAAGAAATGGGTTGGCTGGCGAAACAAGGCACAGCACTCGAGATGATTCTAAAAACGGAGCAGGAAAGAGCCGGCCGCGAGTGGAGTCTTTCATGCTGAGTGACCATCGTCCAGCCAAGCAGCCAACCCCTTCACTTCGCTCCACACCACCACTCCCTTTGCTTCCCGAAAAATACAACAAAAATTAAAAGAGATGGGGCAAACAATGGAAGGCGGCTGGCGGCGCACGCCAAGCCAAACACGAGCGAGTTTATCGAACTCATATTGAAGATTGTACGCATGGCTTCACTCCGGGCACAGATACAGATACAGATACAGCTGGAGCCACAGCTACAGCTATACAGATGCAACAGATGTGGGGCGGGGACTCTGATACAGATGCGAAAGGCACTTGGCAGTGCGCTTGTTAATGGCCAAAGAGTAAAGCTGAGTGCCCGTCATTCAATCCACGGAGGATGCAGTTACGCAGGCTCAACTTCACCTTGAGCTCCTCTGGGAGGGCCACCTGTTCGCACATTATCAGCAGTCTTCTCACCGATTTAATCCCATCCAAAACCGTTGCAGGCTCGTCAACGTGCTTCCGTCAAGTGGCTGCTCTCGAAGGCGTTCAACAATCGCGTGCCGGACAACCTAAAGGAGCCCTTTTATCGCGACCATGAAAACCAGGAGCGCCTCAAGCCGCAGATCATCGTGGAGCTGGGCAATGCCACGCTCTACTGCCAAACGCTGTCCAACCTGTACTCAGATCCCAACTACCAAAGCATGAACCACTGGTCAATATTACAGACGCTAGCGCGCAAGGGAGTACCCGTTGCCGAAACCTCGGACATGCCCATTACCGAAACGGTATTGATTCAAACGAATCCGCTGCGAATTGTGAGTAGAAAATGATTTGGTTCTCTTTGTGAGTTCCCCCCATAATTGATGACCTATTTTAATCGCTTCCAGAACGCCCACATGTCTGTGATAGAATCGCTGATGGTCTTGTATGCGAAGGAAATATCGTCGGGTGACCGCGTCATGTCGGCCATTCGAAGGTGAGGAAGCATTACCTTATTACAAAGCCTGAGCTTTAATCGTTCCTTTCAGAATATCTGGCAGCAATTACCAGGCCCCTCCTGGCCAGTCCTATGAGCAAGCTCTGCTGGGCTGGATATCGCATGCCTGTGCGGCTCTTAAGAAACGCATCATCATGGAGGTGGAGACAGGAATGCCCGATGAAAATGTGAGAGATAACTCCCCTCTATTAAGCCACTTTATGAACTAAATGGATTTGTGTTTAGGGCTCCCGCTTGCAGACGCCGGATATACCGCCTGTCAGGGACTTCCAGGATCTGTGCGACGGCATCTGTTTGGCCCTGCTCATCTCGTACTATTGCCCCAAAGTGGTGCCCTGGACGAGTGTCAGGATCAACTATCTGCCCGCCGTCGAGGACTCCATACACAACATACTGCTGGTGGCGAATTTCTCCCAGAAGCATCTGCCATATGGCGTCTTCCATATGACGCCCGAGGATGTGACCTACATGCGAGGGTAGCTACTGATTTGGGACCTTTTATGTAGGAGTAAATATCTAATAAGTTGGTTCTTGCAGCTCCATGAAGCTGAATCTGGTCCTGTTGCTCACGGATCTGTTCAATCTGTTCGAGATACACCCGGCCAAGTGTGTCTGCTACCCTGGAATGGATGGTCAGGGTAAGTGTAAGCCATTCTATATCGTCTAAACATTCCCTAAACGCTGCACCGCATCGCATCTATCCCTCAAAGACCCTGATCGATATATTCCCCCTTGAGAAACGATTGGCCTGCCTGTCTGTGTTCCAAATATCTCAGTCCCCGGGGCATGCATTGTTGTCCACAGTGTATTCTTGTTTGCAATTTGTTTTCGTCATGGTTTCATGTATGATTTTTTTTTAGTTTACTCTTAATTTGGGAATAGAAAAACAATTGGTCAACACAGAGGAAGAAAAGAGAATTATTAGTCATCTTTGGGGTAGGAAAAAAACCAAGAAATGACTCAATTTAAAGGGTAATATCATCACATCAATTAGTCACAGAAAGCTTACCGAGTACCTAGGAATTTAGAGCGCTTCACAGCTCGTAGAATCTGTAAATTAACCCGCAAAGAATTCTCAGTTTAAGCAGAACCGCAAAGCACCATTTAGGAGGTGAGAGAAACCACAACAGAAATCTAGCAAATTCCTTATTTATGTTTTGTTGTATTTTACTGCGGTTTGTTTTCCTTTTTGGAGGAGAAACCACAGAATCCACCAAAGAAATTGACATGGAATCCATATGTAAAGCTCTCATCTTCACCTGATCCCACACCCAACGTAGTCTCCACATTCTTAAATCCAAATCCAATTCGAATAAAATCAATTCTGTACTGATATCTTTCTTTGTTTCTTGTGCAAACGCTTCCTCTTGTCCACTTGTAACCGCAATCGTATCGAAATTTGGCTCCTAACCACATACACTGACACCAAACACCCATCACAAAACCACACTTAACCAAAACGCAACGTGTGTGATCCGCTCCAGATGTCATCGCCAGGCGCAGTTTGGGCGCCAATGAGCACGGGATCTGCCATCGACGGGGCCTCACCGTACAGCCCGTTACGCCCATTCCCGATCTGCGCAGCGATCTCGACCAGCCGCCCGTTGGGTCGCCCTCGAATCGGCCGCCGTTTCAAGGTTTTTCTTCAAATTTTCTATCCGTGTTTCCCCAATACAACTCTCGATTTTTACTCCTTCGTTTGTTCATGAATGTGTTGTTTCCATTTCCATTTGTTTGATGTTTGTTTGCTTGTTTTTCTGCGCTCACACATTCAGTTTGTTTGTTGGTTCGTTCGTTTGTTCGTTTGCTTCATGTTTATATCCCAAGGGATGGATTGGTGATCACTGCTGATAATAACAACCATTATACATAGACTAAGTAGCAAGTAAAACCATCTGTTTTAAGTCTGCACAGAAACACAGAAGCCTGGTAATGTCTTTGTAATAAAAGCACCCACTCACTATTGGATTCTTATGCAATCGAACTGCATTTTGTCATCTTAGTACCAAGCACCTTAACTGAACGAAGGCTATAAGAGGATTTATAGCTTTATTTAATAGCTATTCCCCATGCCCAAACCCATGCCTTTGAAAGAGTGACAATAACTCTATAAAGGGACCTCCCCGAGGGATAATTACCGAGTTCATGGGGAGTACTTGGTACCCCATCCATACACGGAATGTTTCTGCTTTCGATTTGTGTTGTGTTTGCTTTTGCTCGATGCTTCCGATGCAACCAAAATATATATTTTAAAGTTCATCTACCTTGCAAGCTGAACAAATGTATTATTTATTTATTTCTCTTTCTTTTCTTACGTTAACTTTTCGTTTATGATTTAGTTCCGCACTCGAATTCATTTGGCGGCGGCTTAAACCGCAGATCCACACCGCCCAACGAATACCAGGCGACTTTCGATGGTTCGAGTAATCAGGCCGAAGGTAATTTCTTTTTCTATTTATTTATTTTTCCTACTTTAATTATTTTAATGTGTGTTTTACCTCTAGTTTTGTATGTGTTTCGGTTTGCCTTTGCATAGCACACAGAGTCATAGAGACACATACTCTACATGTTTATTGGTTTTTAATTAAATTTGTGTAATTTTTTCTTTTCTGAATCCACCCCCGACCCACACCACATGCTTAACAACCACAAACCACCACAACCGTCATGCAACTGCCTCGCCGCTGCCTGCTACCGCTCCGCTCCGCTCCAGCCTTCGTCGTGCACAAGTCGCGTGGCATCACCACCCTCGCCTCCATGCACTCGCAGCAGCAGCAGCAGCTACATCAGCAGGCACAGCAGCAACAACCGCAGTATCACCACCAGCAGTCACAGCTCCAGCTCCAGCAGCAGCAGCAGGAGCCCCTGGTTCCGGCTCGCTTGCGCCAGGCTAAAGAAAAGACCAATGTTGAGTCGAAGGCGGACGAGAGAGGTTTGCCTTGCAGCTAGCAGTTGACTTTTAATTTCAAAGACAAGGACTTGTATGTGGCAGGAGTTTCCTAATTACCAGAAAGAAACGATAAACCTATTCTTAAGGACTGTGGATAACTCAACCTTACCTTTGTGCTACCACATACAAGTCATTGCCTTGGTTTATCTTATGATTTCCTTATTTTACTTGTAATTTTATTTATTTTTGTATTTTTCTTTTGTTTTTGTGCTCCTCTCAGGCGATTTTGTCGCTGCGGGTCGACCAAGTAACTGGGAACAGAGCCGCCGGCCAAGCTTTGCAGGTATGAGCCACCTTAGTGACCCTCTCTCTGACCCAGAATCGTTGTAGCCCACGTAGTGTTCCATTTCTGTGCGTGTTGTGTTGATTTAAATGCAATTTATTTTCGTTTATGGTTCATTTCGGCTTACTTCGTGCCCTATATATATTCTCTCCCTAAACCCATTTGGCGTTGATTAACTTGTTCATCGAGTTTTCCAAGTTACCCCTTGATTGAGCCACCTCTCCTCCCTTTTCAGGACGTCGCTCGCGAAGGAATTCCTCCAGCGAGGACTCCCAGCTGACCATTGAGAACTTTGGCGGCTCTCAGGATCAGCTGAATACGCTGGGGAGATACGAACGCGAGCGGGATGTAAGGGAACGCAAGTTGTCCAACACCAGCGTAGGTGAGTATTGAAAAGACCCTCAAGAGTGCTTCAGCGAATGATATTTAATGTATTTTTACAGTGGAACCCGCTGTGGCCGTTCGCTCTTCGATTGCCGATGCTCGAGGCACCTTGCAGCTGGGCTATGATACGGATTCGGGCTCTGAGAAGCAGGATCGCGAGACGGAAAAGTATTCGATGCGGCGGCAAGCCAGGTGAGACAGTGGAACCAGCAGAAAAAGATAAGGTGTTAATATTCCTTAATTACTCCACAGCGTCGACAATGTACCCACGGTGTCGTCGCACAATCTTTCGAATGCGGGCAGCCCGTTGCCGACGGCCCGGCACAAGCAACATTCCATCGACAAAGACTACCACAACAACAGCGCCGTCATGATGGCGGATCCATACAACGATGCCCGCTCCACCAGCGGTTACGATCCGGAGAGCACGCCCGTGCGCAAATCATCGACCAGCAGCATGCCGGCGAGTCCCGCCGCCTGGCAGTTGGATGTGGGCGATGAGGATATGCGATCCCTGGAGAATGCCAGCAAGCTGTCCACCATCCGGATGAAGCTGGAGGAGAAGCGACGGCGCATCGAGCAGGATAAGCGCAAGATCGAGATGGCGCTGCTGCGGCACCAGGAGAAGGTAAGCCTTGACTGTAAAGTCGTTTACATAGCAGATATTGATAGCTAATCCTGATCTATTTGTGGATGTATTACCAGGAGGATCTGGAGTCCTGTCCGGACGTCATGAAGTGGGAGACCATGAGCAACGAGTCTAAGCGCACGCCCGACATGGACCCCGTTGACTTGGACAAGTACCAGGTGGGTGTGGTTTCTCATACCTATGATGTTTCCCCCTCACTAACCATCCTCCGAGTGCCAGATAATTAATGTCTAACGCCTGTGTCTCCTCTCTTTTGCCCCCCATTTGTGTCTGTGCCTGCTTCAACATCCACACAAACATACTCACACGCAACAAACACACAAATCAAACACTCCCATTAACCCACCGCCCACTGAACAATTAATACGATTAAAACAATGGATCGAGCAGCAAAGCATCGCCATCATGAACATGAACCTGCAGGATATCCAGCAGGATATCCACCGCCTGGCCACCCAGCAGAGTCAGATGCAGGCGCAGCACTTGCAGGCTCAGCAGCTGATGCAGGCCCAGCAGATAGCCAACATGCTGAACCAGGTAACCCCCATCCAACCACATTCCCCGACTCAAACTCATCGCAGCAGCAACAGCAGCCTCGCTAATTAATGACGGACGTGGAATATGCTTAATGTTTTGGTTTTGTCTGAGTTTCTTGGTTGGTTTATTGGTATTGCTTTTGGAAGAGATTAATGAGTCCTGTTTGGGATTAGATACTTCATTGTATCCTTTTGAAATTCTAGAAGATAGATTTATAGAATGAGTCAAAAAAAAAGAAGCTATACCTTGCAAAACTTATTCCTTTT
>VNJV01019335.1:0-16655 GCA_008042635.1 Drosophila nikananu | reverse complement strand
AACCGCCCGTTTTTTACGCTGAGTTGAAAGTATCTTTTGCCTTGGAATTGCAAACAGGGACGTAGGGGGACACGATTTTTTGTATTATGATAAAGAACATATTCAAGAACAACACCTCATACGCCAAATACAAAATCCACCAAAATCCCATTTTTGACATTCCATCAAAGTTGAAAAATAGGTGCAAAATTAGTACTTTGTCAAAACAGGTATACCTCAACCTGCAAAAGATATTATAATTTCATTCTACCTGAGTTTTACCGAGATTTGATCACCCTTTCGATAGAGACCAAAACCATGCCTGTCGGTTACATAGTTTAGCCAAAAATCAGCCGCAAAGTCAGAAATTTTCTAAAAAACGAACGAAGTTTTTTGCAACCAAAAAAAAGTTCAACTTTGAACCCGTGTAACTTCTAAGATACTGAACCGATTTGATTAATTTTTTGGATCCAACCCTTTTGAACTATTACCTGTCGAATGCAATAACAAATTTCACGATCCGTGGTCATCAAAAAGTTGATTTTTGCAACGTATCTGTATCTTTCCGGCCATAGTGCGACGGCACAGCCCGCGCTGGCAGAATGTAATTTGTTTTATGGTTTTGTAACAGTTAGTTTCCATGTACACATGTATTTATGTATTGTATGTATTTATGTGTATATCTATTACACACACACAGAAAAGGGTATAAGTATATGAGAATTTGATTTAATTAATATTTTTTTTTTTATTAAATTTATTTACAATTTTATTTTTTTATTTATTTATCTGATACATTATGTTAAACTTTAATCAATACTTTAAAAAATACTTTAACGAAAAAAATATATACATATGTAAATATGAAATAAAACAAGGAAGAAATGTTTCATCTTCGAGAAAACGAAGCTTGATTATGAAAATCATGATAACTACGCCAAAAATGCATTAATTTCAATTCGGAAAGCTTTTCTGTATTCATTTTCATTAGGCTAACAAATCTCTATAATAAGTGTAAAGTTTACAAAATTTAAATTTGTTTAGCCATTTTTGACAATTTTAATGATGTACAACATTTTTTAAATTTTGAAAACAATATTTTACTTGTTTCTTAGTTAGTTCGACTCGGCTGTTCATGCTGATCAAGAATATATATGATTTATAGGGTCAAAAATGTTTTAAGCTTCAGAATGAAAATATTATAGCCTGCAAGGCCTTGCAAGACTTTTTCTTATTTTTTTATACATTTCAATATATCGAACGGAATATAGATTTATCCCATATATATATTTATGTATAATGGAATATATATATTTTTACTTTCAATATTAATCATTTTATTGGTTTTGTTGACCTTAAATAATAAATATTTTATTGCTCTATTTACAAGTTCTGGAAAGTACAAAATTAATTATTTGTATATAATATAAATGCAAGACAACACGAATTTTTTGCAGTGCAGACGCACATACAAACCCATTCACGAGTGCATTCTGTGCTGTATAAATTTATGCAGCTCTCGTCATGCCTTATTATTGTTAAAGATTCCAGCTGCAGAATTCCTGGAATAAGCTTTTTAATTAAAATTAAAATCAAAATCTGTCTGCTTTTGCTCTTAGCCAATTTGCATGGCATCTTGAGGCAGTTTGCACCTTTGGCAATGCTTTTGTTGGGCGGCATTTTGGCTCGCATCAGAGATATGCAACAATCCTGGCTTGGCTGTAGCTCACTAGCTTGTAATAGTATTTTGAATGGAATGGAATGCACTCAGCTGAATTAATTAGAGCTAATTGACATTATAGCACTAATTAAAGATGAGTTCAAATCCATTGAAGGCGCTGTTCATCAAGCCGAAATATCTATGGTATATTCATTTTATTTTGATGCAGTGTGAAAACTGAATTAAATTAAATTAGACAGCTTGCAATGGACAGCAGGGGCATTGCAACACCTTTTTCGGAGGATGCTTCAGCGATAAGGATAAGAGTCGTGTGGCCTTGCATCCTGCCAGCTCGTGCCTGTTCTTGCCTGCTTATGCCTGCTCTTCATTCACGTTCCCGAGAGAGACTTTTCGGCTGAGGCTTTTTATTGCCTTCATATTTTGCATGTCGTGATCCTAGACGCTGTCATAAATTGCGCAAGCCTTGCACAAATGAACTGTACACAGATGCCCTCGGCGGCAAGGAAGAGCCGAAACAGGATGCAGGACGAAGGATAAGAGAAAATATACACACACACCCGCACTCACCGATGCGCAAACATAATTTGAATACCTCGCAAAAATGCACATTTATCGCATAATTCTCTCGTACATCAGCCTGCCAAGGACACACTCACACACGCAGGACCTCCTGCACCCTGTCAGCTGCCCTCACTTTTTTGAGTAGGGTCCTTTTTATAACGGGCCAGTGCCTGGCAGGACCTAAACGGATTTTGACTGCGTTCCGTTTAATGCTTGCAACTCGAATTATTAATAAATGATTCAGTTAGCTGCCACACAGAGAGAAATCATCACAGGCAGGACCTAAAGGGTCCTTCAAAGGATAGTTTCCAAACTCGAAATAAGCCCAATCCATGTTAGAAGGAGGTAATTGGTGTGCCTTGACCTGCAACTCACAGAGGTGTCCTGGAATATTAAGTACCTACTCCTTGCTATCCAGCTGGACGTCAGGATGTCAGGCCCAGGACTCCTTCTTTCCTCCACTCACTAAACGAATGTCCGGCTACCCGCTCTCCACAATGCAGAGGAACGGGAGGAACTCATGACAAAATCATTACAACCATTTTGTTGTAGTTATCGTCCTGTGGATGTACATATGTATGTATATTTACACGCTTGCATACCATACATAAATATATCCTTGCACCGCCACCTCGCCCATCGCCGTAATGTTGGTCTACCAAATGGCAAAAGCTGTAAAAAATTTGCATTTTTATAACAACTTAAGTCACCAGACGACTCTACTTTTCCAAGCACTTGAACTGGTTTGCCTCCCATACAAAAAGTTTTGCATGCGTGCCGCCCCAACGCAAGTATATACATATATGTATATATAAATATTATGTATAATTTATATATGTACATATCAGCATATCTAAGCCATAAACACGGAGCAAAATTGTATCTGAAAGAAGCTCTTAAAAGCGGTTTATATAAAGACATTTGTTTTATCATGAAAATTGTACATCTTTCTACCAGATTTGATTTTGTTTAATTGCAAACTCTCTTGGTTTTAAGTTGATATATTATTTAAGCGAATTTACGAGTTTATGTGGGATGGAAATATTTAAAAAAGTAATAAATATTTATCGTTTATAATTATTATTGTTTATTTATATTATTTTTTATATTTATATATTCATATTTTTAAATGTATATTTTCATTTTATGTTTCTTTTTACATTATAGTTCAAATATTATTTTTTCTTAAAAATTTAGCTCCTTTTATACTTCTATCTAAATTTCTTTTTATTTAGTTTAAACTATTAAATTAAACTCTGGCTAAATGTAAGGCTTTTTGTATAGTTTTAATCGGTTTTTAATCGAAACCGGAAGTGCCAGTAGAAGAAGAAATTACTATCTATCGATTACTGGCCATCGTTTGCTATCGCTACAGAGATTGAAGACTGTGCTAATGTATAGCTGCTTATTTGTTAATTAATTCATCTATCTTTCTGAAACTGTTAATTAAATTGTTTTTATTATTTAATTTTTTTTTTTTGTTTTTTTATAGTAGATAGTCGAGATAGTAGAGAAATTATTAAGAATTTATTTAGATCGATTAATCATCTCTTAGCTCAATACCGACATAACTTCTCCTTGTTTCTCTTAGTGCATACTTGTCTTAGTGTGCGTGCATTTATAATAGCAGTTATACTTATGAACTAGAAAAAGAAAACGTTGAACTGAACTAAAAAAAAAAGGAGGAAAGAACCGAAAAAGGCAGCAGAAATTGTGTCCATTCTGAAATTCGCCGCAGGCGCGGTGCACACAGGGCAAAGTGGTTAAAAGGAAAAGGGACAGGGACAGGGACAGGGGCAGGGGGCAGGGAAAGTGGCTGGAAAAGCGGGCGGATAAGCGGAACGACATGTGCCAGGCAGTGTATAAAGTGAAGACATTTCTGCATACTTCCAAATGTAAAAAAAAACCAAACAAATAGCAGAGTTAATTGAAGGAAAGAATTGAGAATTTAACAACAGCTGAATTTGTTTATAAGTTTGGGTACTTAATTAGGTAATTTTAATTAAAACAAAACAGATAAATCTATATTTATAGATTAGGAAAAGGTTGAAATTGAACCATCTCCAGCATTTCAACGACGACGAGTGAAGGGAAAAAAAGGTTTAATATAATTCAAAAACCATTAAATTTAATATAAATAAAATATCCTTAAATTTGTCATTATATATTACATTTTTTTGAATGGTTGTTGGATATTTGTAAAAACATCGTATCGATGATATTTTTTTTATCAAAAAAAAATGATGATAATATTTAAAATATCACCAAAAAATATCGATATATTGGATATTTTTAATATATATTCTAAACAACCCTCATTTTTTTTTACTTTTATTGAAGCTCAATAACGCCTATAAGTCCAATCTTTAAATCTTAGATCTCAGTTGAACCAAATTTTTAAGTATTCCAACTTTACATCACCAATAGTATAACAAATATTTAAATTATCTGTTATAATGGATTATAATTATGAATTTTAATATTATTCTTATTTTTATTTATTTTATTATTATTATTTTAAAATAAAGCAAACCCATAACAATGGAAGTGATGAATTTTGCACAAAATAAATATATTCACACACCCCCCTGTGTGTGCGTTGGAGAAAAGTCCAGGGAACAACTCCTTGAAATATGCAACAGCCGTCCTCCGGACAGGATGGAAATAACTTGATGTGGACTCATGTAGACACTGCTAATGCGCATTGTATGCGATAAGTTCTCCTTTCCTTCCTGCCCCTCTTAACCCGCTCCCTTGGCAAAACTGCGAGGATGACTTCCTCTCAAACTGTGAACCAAAACTGCTTCGAGATTTTATCTCTCCAAAAATCTATTTTCAAATTTTCAATATTTGTATGTGTAGAAGATGATCCAGATTTCTAGGAAGCAGTAAGTATTTAATGTTAATAATTCAGTGAAAGGTTAAGTCCTGTTTTTAGCTCCACTGTGCCCGTCATCGCTGAAGTTTGGTCTTCCGCCAGTCGCATCGCTCCACATGCTGACCCCTGGCCCTTGGTCCCATGGTCTTCTCTCGCCAGCTTCCGTCTCCTGGCCCAAGTCTCCAGCCAGTTTGTCGCACGACCAACACAAATTACCATCGTTGAGCTGAAGCACCACTAACAAGCAGACGGAGGAGCCTGGGAGGCGGGAGCTGAAGATGTGCGAGGTCCAAGGCACATGGAGATGTGGTGTTTGTGTTTGGGGGTTCCAAATGGGGATAGGGTTTTGGGGGTTGGTTATGGCGAGACAATGTCCGCTTTGAGTTAGAGAGTGATGATGAAAAACTGGCTCACTTGATGCTTGTCCCTCTGCACCGCTGGAGGAGCTGAATCGCTGATGCTTCTGGTCCTGCCGGTGCTGCTGCTCCTTCTGCTCTTGGTCCTGATCCAGCTCAGGCTCTGGCTTTGGCTCCTGCTCTTCCTCTGGCCCCAACTCCCGCTCCTATCCTTGCTCCCGCTCCACTGCTCCGTTTAAATAATTCACCGAGACGAAACGCTGGACTCCCGGCATGCATATCGAGTTTGTCCAGCCGGACGCGCTCGCATACATATGTAATTCAAGGAGTTATCACTGACACGAGGTCAGAGGAGCCTGAAGCCGGACACTGGCAAAACGTTGCATTCAGATAATCCAAAAGGGCTTTCATAGTCTCTAAAGTCTGTCACATAAACTTACTGATTTCTGTTCATAAATTTGTTGAAAACTGGTTTTTGAAAACTGCAACAATTAATATATGCTGACTTAAAGTCCATTAAGATTGTGCAATCTCACTTAGTGCCACTTTAAAGACCCAATTAATATCTAGATCTTGATCTAGACCTGATATTATTTTTGTTTTGAACAGTGTATGTGTATCTGAGGAATGCAGTTTAGTATGCATGCTGCAATTTCTATATGGCCATGACGCTGCAATTGCTTGCTTGTGCTCCTTGTGTGCATATATTTTCGCCATGCTTCGTCCTTTCTCCTCCTTCTGCGCATATTTCTACGGTAATTTTTTATGGCTGCAAGCTAGGAGCTCTGGGCTCTCTAGGATGCTGTGTGCTGGGCACTGGGCACAGCAACATGTTGGTCATTTGCTGCATACGTAATTCGGGCAGCAAATCACTTGATGGGCGCTGAAATGATGCCAATTTGGCTGTGGGTGCATGTCATGTCAGGCGACTGGCATTAGCGGATGGAGCAACCACTTTAAGCAGCAAGTAACTCCTTAGGTCTGTCGGTTGAATGTTCACAGTTGAACTTTGGAAGTTAGGATTGATCAAACGAACAAAAAAAAACTTTAATAATGAAATCTAAAATGCATGAATTATTTTTACCAACATTTATTTAAAACATTTTTAAGCAAATATAAAAACTAAAAAGAAACCTAGCTTCGGTGCGCCAAAGTTTCTATATATATCGATTCCACTGTTAATGCTTCACTTCTGGCTAAAATTCTAATATGTACTCTGCAAAAGTGTAATAAATATATAAAATATACAAACACAAATATTGTTATAATAAATAACTACTTATATCCATACTTCAACATTTTATTTTACTTCATTTACGTAATTTCTTGCAATGCATTGCAATGTTTGCTTGCTGATAGTTTTAATGACTTCTTCGCTGTAAGCATCTGATTTAATACTCTGCAAAGGTATATAATACCACAAAATAATAATTTTTTTATTTATATAAATTTATGTTATATGTAATTTGAAATACATACGTATATCAAATGTAAATATAAGCTTTTTAAATCAAAAACGATTTACATATGTATTTAAAAAGGGACATATTTTAATGAAATCACCAAATACGTTATTTTCTTCATTTTATTTGAATTAGTTTTTCACCAATTGGTTCATCAGGTGAGGTGAGTTTACGCTTTCGATTGGACAACCCATAGGAAACTATCGATAGTTTTGAAGTGTGACCCCTTTTCTACTCGTTGCTCGGCATTTTTTGAGGGCCAATGATGCGGTCATACTTTGTTGACAACCGTCAAAATTTGAAACAGAAGACACGATCATCATTTATTGAATCGTCCTTGGTTAATAATTTTCCCTAGGCTATTGGCATGCGTTCTGGCGGCTGCGCATGCCTTGGAGAGCTCACAGTACATATCTAAAGAACTCAGATGATTGGCCAATGGCCATACCATGTACACCATGTTCATCCTCGAATAAGCCTGACAACCAAAATCCGATGGCATCTAAAAAACAAAATCCTCTCCTGCCTCCACAAAACCAATCTCATACACAAAATTAAATCCATAAGTTCCATATGCAAAGTTGTAACACCCAGCTCTTCATTATTAGTTATTTTAGTTTATACTAATAAATTTTTTCGCTTACCGATCGGTTTGGACTTACCCGTAATAGGAAACACTCAGGTACCTTTCTTCACCACACCGCTGACTTGGCCGAAATTCATCTATGATTAACTCCTTTCCAGTGCAAAGGTCCTTCACACAGTTATTCACACTTATTTACACACTTGTTTAGACACTTGTTTAGACACTTTTTAACACACGACTAATGCGAATGTTTACGAGTCAAAAGCTGCGGAGAGAGGCTGCTGCGATGAATCACCACTAGTTATAGGTGAGATGGATAGAGAGTGAGCCAGATTGAGAGAGAGCGAGATTGAGAAATGTAAATAATCCACGTCAGCAGCTGGCGATGGCGCTTTCAAATGACAAACAGTTCTTGCAGTCACTGAGTGGTGCTCTTTGATTGGCACTCTTACTCCCACATTATTGATACAACCAATGTACCAAGCGGCCGATCTCGCTCTCAGACTTATAAATGGAAACAAAGAATAAAGCCTTAAGCTGAGATAAATCGAGTAAAATAAATAAAACCAAAAAACAGTATAAATTTTTGGCCTCCTTGAAGGGTTTTTTGTTCATTACTTGGCCTAAACTCAACCGATTTCAGTCTGGTTTGGGTTTTTCTTCTTGGTTTTTATAGACAAACATTTCTGCATTCAAAACTCGATCTCTAATTTTTTGAAATTTTTTTTGTCAATTTTGACGATAGAAAAAAGTGGATATATTTTTGCCTCAAAAATCCGCAACACCTTAAAGGGGTTTTTTGATCATAACTTGGCTTAAACTCAACCGATTTCAGTCTAGTTTGGTTTTTTCTTCTTGGTATTTGCAGGAGAACTTTTCTGCATTTAAAACTCGATCTCTAATTTTTTGAAATTTTTTTTGTCAATTTTGACGATGGAAAAAAGTGGATATATTTTTGCCTCATAAATCCCCAACACCTTAAAGGGGTTTTTTGATCATAACTTGGCTTAAACTCAACCGATTTCAGTCTAGTTTGGTTTTTTCTTCTTGGTATTTACAGGAGAACTTTTCTGCATTTAAAACTCGATCTCTAATTTGTTGAAATTTTTTTTGTCAATTTTGACGATAGAAAAAAGTGGATATATTTTTGCCTCAAAAATCCCCAACACCTTAAAGGGGTTTTTTGATCATAACTTGGCTTAAACTCAACCGATTTCAGTTTGGTTTGGTTTTTTCTTCTTGGTTTTTATAGACAAACATTTCTGCATTTAAAACTCGATCTCTAATTTTTGGAAATTTTTTTATCAATTTTGATATAGAAAAATGTCGGTATATTTTTGGCTCAAAAATCCCCTTAGTTTTCATATGAGAAAATTTCTGCATTTAAAACTCGATATGTAATTTTTTGCCAATTTTTGACAATTTTGACGATGAAACAGCCAGTTTTATTCAAATTTGTATTCTCTTCCGCTACGTGTTATGGAAATACTAAATGCCTGAAATAATCTCCTAACGCCTGCACCGTTCTAGTATTTTCGAGTCCGAACTGTATACATCCCTTCGAAACAGAAACTATTTGCCTCTCGCTCTCTCTCAAATTATCAACAATTTGTTTTTATATTTATTTTTGGGCAAGCAAAATGGAAAATGCTGTGAGTAATCCAGATGGGAATAACAAATATGTGTATATAAACGAATATTGCTACGTTCAGGCGTCCACATCAAGCAGCGGGACGGATGGCAGGAACACGGAGGAGCAGCGACGCATTTGGGTCGGAAATCTGGACTCTCGCATCACCGAGTAAGTTGAATGCCGCGGCTGCCACAGCGATCGGTGCTAATTATTCCCTTTGCACATTGCCTCCTATCGGTTCCAACTCCTCAAACTGATGCAAAAATGCGGTGCCATCGAGAAGTTCGACATGCTGTTCCACAAGGGCGGCCCCATGGTTGGCCAGTCGCGTGGCTACGCCTTTGTCACCTTCGCCCAGGTGAGTTCTCCCAGTCTCTGCTGTGCCATGTCCCATGCTAATCGCTAACTCCCTAATCTCTTCCAGAACGAGGGCGCCACCAATGCCCTGCTGAAGCTGGACGGCACCAGTGTGGGCAATCGCTCCATAGCTGTTCGCCTGGCCAAAAACATCAAATATGTAAGCTTCGCCGCCCACCAACTTGTTTTCCTACCAAATTAATTCTGGATTTATTATCCCAC
Source organism: Drosophila nikananu (assembly GCA_008042635.1). Lineage (NCBI taxonomy): Eukaryota > Metazoa > Arthropoda > Insecta > Diptera > Drosophilidae > Drosophila > Drosophila nikananu. The sequence goes on along the minus strand of VNJV01019335.1, from coordinate 6,939 downwards.
AGGATGACCTGCAGAAGCCCAAGCCGCGCATTGAGATACCTGCCCTGGGCAGCGGGAAGCGCGAGGAAAAGATTAGCAAGTCTGAGGCCATACGAGCCATTGAGGCCAAACTTAAGGTACTGGAACGTCAGACGGATGACAATCTGGAGCTGAATACCATGGGCCGGGGTGAGGCGAATGTGCCCTTCATCCAGCGCTATCAGTTCAACAAGGATCGGGATGGAACGCAGCGCTACGGCAAGTCGTCCTCTGCCCCATATCATCGACAGCAACGACCCAAGCGGCGCTAGAACCTCCGCCCCCGCCTCCATACCCGAATAGTCTGTAAAAAAAAAGAAATCTTTAGTAATCTTAGGGCGCTACCTCAGCAGACGAGCCTCCTTGCAGGTGTAATTTACAATTTATTTATTAAAAAAAAAGACGCAAAAATATAAACCTAAGTCTATTTGGGGGCAAACTTGATCTTGCCGCGCATGTGGTCGGGCAGGGGAACAGTGCCTGGGCAGGGCACCTGGCCGGGAATCTCGCAGATGCAGTGCCGGCCGCAGCCGTAGCCAAAGTTGGCCGGATTGTCCTTACTCTCCTTAAGACGCGTCTCCGCATCCAGTTGCTCCCTGGAAAAGAAGCATACGTTTTAGATCCAGATGTCTACATAAACTTTATAGATTAGGTTCCTACCGCGTCTTGCCCACCACCTTGATGAGATGCTCGATAATGTCATCCCTGTTACGGCTGTCCACATCGATCAGCATATCCCGGCCGTCCTCGAAGTAGCAGCGCACGAAAGGCGACGGCGTCATGTTTTTCAGCGTTAGCACCTGCACCTCCGGGTTCTTGAACTGCACCTGCGGTATGTTCCAGAAGACAAAGTCCCTGCCAGACGAAGCCATTAAAGTTAGAAGTTAAGGAAAGAAGTTATCCTATCCAAACTCACCGCGCTCCCGCATGATGGTCGCCATGGGTGTTGTAGTTGACGCTAAAGATGCGCACGTTGTCCTTCAGCACCAGCTTGCCGGCATTCAGGTACTTTAGGGTGCGCCGGATAGGCTCGCGTCCCTTCATAAACGGCATGGTTGTGTTTTAATTGATATTTTTCCTGATATTTAGGGGAAAACAGCTGAAAGCGGCGCGGCTGCTTGTGTAACGGGGCCAGCTGATGGGCCAGTGTGACCCTATCACGCGAGGCAAGAGCACGGCTACTGGCCAACAATGCTAAATATAATTCATAGGTTTAACTTTCTTATTTAAGTAATTAAGTCTTCTTTTTATTAATGTTTGCTTTTAGTTCTTATTACTTTCCTTTCTCAATTGTAGGAGAGCAGCAAAGCTGTTAGTGCCTCCTTGCCCAGCCGGCTGTCATATTTTTATTAGCGAGCTGCGGTCACACTGACGGGTTCGAACAACATTTGCAAGAAATTAAATTTAATTTTTGGCAACATTTTAAAGTTTTTAAGAACAATGACAGAAATAACACTCGCTCTGATCAAACCGCACGTGCTACGGAACACCTATGCCATGCAGCAGATCCTGGCACTGATTGGCCAACATTTCACCGTTCTCGGCCAGAAGGAGGTCCACATTACGAAAGAGCTGTCCGAGCGATTCTATGCGGAGCACCAGAATAAATTCTTCTACCATCGCCTCACCAGCTTTATGAATAGGTAATTAACATATAAATTACCATACCAGGATATAGTTATATATATATATATATATATCCTTTCAGTGGTCCCTGCTATGCCTTGATTCTACAGTCGGAGGCCAGCATCCAGAAGTGGCGAAGTTTGCTGGGCCCAACCAAGGTGTTCCGTGCCGTTTACAGCGATCCCAACTGCATAAGGGCATTGTACGGCCTGTCTGATACGCGTAATGCCTGCCACGGTTCCGACAGCGAGGCCTCGGCCCGCCGTGAGATCGGCATACTGTTTCCAGAGTTCAAAGACGCCAAGTTGCATGCCCGAGAGCCCCAAAAAGAGACCACAAAAACGAAAATGTAGCCCAAGAATAAGTCGGAGGATTGGCCAAGTGAGGAGCTTGGCTTTGAACCATTTGTTATAACATAAATATGGCTTGTGAATGCTCCAGGTTGAACCTGGAATTAAGGTGCCTTAAGGACGTTGGATCTCGCTGTCAAGTTGGTATTGCAAGGACATTTCCCAATCGTAAGGATAATGGAAGAAGCCGGTAATACAAAGCCGCTTGTTGATTAAATTATTGTTCCAGCAATCGCTAAAAAATTGTATTATAGCTTTTCTTTTATAGGTAAAGTTTGATATTTATCTTATAAGGTGTCATTAATTAGACATATTTATTATTTAAGCATTATAGGTGCTTTTATTTTTAATCATAAAATAATACTAAGATTTTAAACCAAAACTGTTATACAGAATATAATTAGACAGAGGAAAAGTAGTTTATAGAAACATGTTGAGCAACACGCATTGGTGTTGCCAAACATAGCGATGTTGCGCAACATTTTAGAAATTTCTTAGGTACAATCAACCAGAAATGAAAATTTACTGTGGAATACGCCACATTTAAAATGTGAAAAGATGTGCCTATGAAATTAGATTAATTAACAAAGGTAAACAATTAGTAGCGTGCTTTAAGAAAAAAATGCTTTTAAATAGTTTAAAATAATTTTGACAGATGAAAATAAATTAAACAAAATTCGATACTACAAGATAAGCATTTTGTATTCATGAGACATTATCATGTGTTTCAAAAACTTTATTTCTTCAATTTTTGTTTACATAATACAATTCTTTAGTCATTAGGTGGTAGGTACATGTATAGATAGAGATTTTCGATTTGTTCTGGTTAACTCCGTTTAACTCATTTTCAATAGTTGGGAATACAAATTTATAAACTTAACAAATTATATAAATATAGTATATGTGTAAGTTCTGTGCTATCCCTAGATAAGGGTACAGGTATATGTATGTATTTAAGTATCTATATGTTTTTTCTTTCTATTTAGTTTTTGTATATCGGTTCAGACCCTTTCAGCTTATTTCCTTCATGTCTTGGTGAATCCGTGATTGAGCTTACACAAAGCCTTTTGGGGTTTCCGCTTGCTTCAAGGAACAAAATTAACAGAAACTGGTTGTCAGGGTGGGAAAAATGAAAGGATGTAATATGCTTGAGCTTTTTTTAGTTTTGCAGGCATGTTCTGTGAGGCTGTCTGGGATTTTTAGGGTTGAAAAAATAAACTGAATTATGATAGCTATAAGTTCTTAGGTTGCTCGGTTGCGAGCGAGGTGGCATCAGTATCTACTGTCTTTTTCTAACTCGCAGCCAAGACCGAAAAAAACAAGGGCATAAAAATAAACAATAACATTGGGAAAAGTATCTATTGTTATTGTTATAGTAATTATAATAATAATAATAAGAATAGAAGTATAAGCTTTGGTGGCAACGATTTCTCAAAGCCCTCTACAGACGAAGCACAAAAAAAAAATGTATTTATTTAACAAGTATTCTTAGTAGTATTTTTGTTTGCTCTTGCCTTTGTTTTTCGTTTTCTTTAGTTGACTTTTTTCTATTTTTTTGTTTGCATTTTTCTCAGTATTTTGTTTTTCACTTTTTGGTATCAATTACAAATCTTTACTTGCAGTCCTACAAAATTTAACAGGCGGCGTCTTTGGCGCATCAAAGTTCGAAATATTCAGTTGGGGTTTAGTTTTCTTTCTTTTTTTTTTTTGTTTTTTTGGTTTGGCCTTTGTCCTCTTTTTTTTCTTTTTGTTTTATTTTTGTATTTAATCCCCATTAGCCCCGCTTGTTGCTATAAATATTGCTATTCCAACCGATCTCTAGATCGTTAAACACGTACTATATATGCATAATGCGGGTATATATAATATATAAAAAGCAAACGGGAAAATCAACGTCGGGGAGAAAATACCGAAAAGCTCTGCCGGCGAGTATTGTTGTCGGTGTGTAGTTCTTTTTTATTTTTGTAGGTGGGTACTGTACGGATTGGTCAAAGACAATATAAAGCATAAGATGCATAACACCATTTGAATTTTAAAGTACTGTCTCCCAATGCATTCTAGCTTTATAGTGCCTTCCGATTGGGTGGTGTCTTTCGATTTCCCGGCTTGTATTGGTACTCAAACCTCCTATAGCTCCCCAAAAAGAAAAAAAAAACAACACTTTGGCGATATAAGAAATCTCCATACGCCATTATTTTTGTTTCTTCGGTTCCCCTGCATATTTCTTTACAAACATAAAATCAATAGGGACTTAACAACTGCTTAAGGGTGTGTATGGTTGTGTATTGTTTTGTCATTTGTTTTTTTTTTGCGTTTTTTGTTTCCTTTTTCTTTTTGTTTTGTTTTTAATCTTTAAGTACTAAAACATAAAAATATATGTATGTATGTATGTATATATAGATTTGTGTTTTTTGTTTGTAAATACGTACGTATCAACTATGCAACTTGGCCTATGCACGCTACATACAATTATTTAAGATATACACATGTATCCATACTAAATAGTATCTGTATACGCAAATATAATCTTTGAATGTAACCAGCTCATAGCGTAAAAAGACTATTTCGAATAGTTTCCGTTTTGTCAATATATCAATATGAGTTGCTCCTATAATTCATCGACAGCTCCTCATCATCAACTCCACTCAATTCCCAGTCATCGATCCCCTTGTATTCTGTCTATGCTTCTTCACTCCTAATATATCCTTGTATAGTAAATAAGCGAATGTTTTTTCATTTCATTTTCATCCTCTGGGTCTGATCACACCCCCACCCAGTCCCATCAATGAGCACTTCCCGGGGCGAGCCTCACTCGAACATGGCCATCGATGAGGTGGGCACCACCTCCAGCAGCAGCTGGAAAAACAGGGTCACCTTGTCTGCAAAAGAGTTGAACAGGGAAATAAATTAGCATCAGTTTTAATAATTACTAAATATAATTAACTTACTCATAAACCTCGGCGTCATGCCCAGCTTAACGAAGGGCACGTAGAAGATGAGGCCCGCAAAGATGAAGAGCAGGGCATACAGATACTCAATGCGCGGCGTCTCGAATATGGGTGCCGCCACAAGATAGATGGATATGACCAAGACCACAACGGGAATGATGATCGGCACTTTGTACGGCCGTGGATAGTTGGGTTTGGTGTAGCGCATCACGATCAGTGCCAGCATAGCGCCACCGTAGAATATCCAGGCGGTGAAGCTGAAGAAATCAATCAGCGAATCAATTGTGCCATGGAGCACCATTGCCGAGGCAATCAGCGACTGCAGGCGGAGACGTGGGGAATACAAATGCCACAGAGGAGGATATAAAGAGAGGGAGAGAGAGAGAGAGAGAGAGGGAGAGAGAGATTGAAAGGATGGTTAAAATGGGCATTCGGAATACTAAGGTATCTCTTTTCAGAATATTTTCAATTATAGTTTTTATATTTATTATAAACAATATGGAGGGTAATGTTTATAGTCAAGCTCTTATCAATTCACAAACAAAATAATAAGATCTGTAACGCCATACGATTCTTTGCTTTGGAGTTTTTGCTGTTTTCCAGGTTCTTGGGTCTCTTGAAAAGTTATTAAGAGATTTATGCTTTCTTGAGCCAATGGCGTTCTCTTCTTTATATTTTCTAGCTTTCTAGATCTTCTTCTCTGGATATTATATGTTTCAAGTGGTTCTAGGTTTAGGTTTGCTTAAAGATTAGTTTAAAACACAGTAAAAGAGAGAGAGAGAGAGAGAGAGAGCGCTCTCTAGAGTCAGCCATCTCAAACGAAGGAAGATCTGGAATGCTTTGGAGTGAAGAGAGGAAGAGAGAGAGAATACTCTAGAGCGAAAGAGAGATAACACTCTCAAGGGAAAGAGAAAGAACGCTTTCGAGGGAAAGAGAGAGAACGCTCCCAAGGGAAGGAGAGAAAACACTCACAAGGGAAAGAGAGAAAACACTTTCGAGAGAAAGAGAGAGAACGGGCTAATTAATTTTTAAAAAAATGTATGCGCGCTACTTATCTTATTCATTTTATTGCCTTTGCTTATACAATGGTCCAAGATGAAGTAAAAGAAGATAAAAACTCTTTCACTGGACAATGAAATCAGGAGTTTTACTCGAATTAGTTTACCCAAAGCAAGCTTATAGTCAATCATAAATTACTCATTAGACAAATGAAGGATCAATTTAAATGAAATGATGTTATAATTCCTAATATGTTTTCTTAGAGAAAATTACCTATAACGTGAATGAGATGATTTTTCCTATGGAAAAGTCTTAGATACTTACGTGGAATATCAGGCCTGGGGCGGGTGTGAGGCGGCGCACATGGACATAGGAGAGAATGTCCAGCAGGTGACCCTCTCGACTGGCCGCAAAGCACAGACTACAAACGGAATATATATTTATAATATGAATTATACAATAAATATTATTTTATATTATTTTCCCCTACCGTCCAGCTGCAAAGAGCGTGCCATTGGCACTGCCAAAGGTGCTAATGGTGACGCTGAGCGGCATCAGCCAGGCGAGGGCTCCGAGTATGCGATTGCCAAAGGTGACGGCCACCGCCTCCGATTCGATCATCTCCTGCGGCGACATGGCCGCCAGGTAGGAGATGTTGATCAAATCATAGCAGAGCGTCACCAGCGGTATACCGATGATAATCGAGCGCGGTAGATTCTTGCTGGGATTCTTGATCTCCTCGGTGACATAGTTGAGGTTATTCCAGCCATCGTAGGCCCACAGCCCCGTATAGAAGGCCGTGGCAATTGCGCCCACGTTCGGCATTGGGCCATTAAATGCATTCGACAAATGCTGTGTGTTGCCCTGCATCAGCTTATAGGCACCGCCGCAGATTACAACCACCACGGCCACCAGCTTGGCGGCTGTGAATATATTCTGCACGGCCATGCCCAGGTTAACGCTGTAGCAGTTCACGAATAGAATCATCACTGTAACGG
>VNJV01019331.1:0-15049 GCA_008042635.1 Drosophila nikananu | reverse complement strand
TCCACCTCCTTGTGCAGCAGACCAAGCATTTTGTACATATCCCGCTGCTCCAAGCCGAGCAAAACGCGCTGATTGTTCTGTCGCTCGGCCAGCATCCGCTTCTGCTCCTCCTGCCAGAGATTCAGCGCCGCTAGCCGCTTCGAAATGGTCTCCTGGCCAGCGGACATTCCACTGGGGCTTGCGTCAGCCTCCTGCATGCTAATTTCACATTTAATTGCGTATTAAAATTTATGTTTTGGTAGACGCTGTACGCGTATCGGAATTTTAAATTACGAAAACAGTGTTGCACAACGTCGTTCAGGTCATCGATGCATCGCCTAACATCAACAAACATCGATGTTTTCAGCATCCCTAGTTCTCGAGCGCTTAATTGAAAATATTTTAACATGGTTAAATTTTGTTGTTTATAATTTATTAAATTTTTCCCTTGCAGCCCGTTGCCGCCCACATGGCATACCGGATCAAGACGAACTCTCTGTGACGCTCATGAAATTTAAGAGCATGTTTTGGCATCCATTTAAAACCAAGAGTCAGGATTATTGTTTATATATAAAATTAGGAATATTTGGTAAAACACCATTAACATTTGTAACACTATTCCTCTGTGATAATACTTGTCTGATCAGGAATTCTACGTTATTCTTAATGTTTTTATTAGTATTTACTTTAATAGAGGACTCTGGCGCAACTTGGCGATCCAATCCAGGACATCACACAGTTGTCTTTGCAGATTTGTGCTCTCCGCCACCAGCTCGACGCAATCCTTGAATTTGGACACCGCATTCCGTAAACTCATGGGCGGAAGAACCCTGCAAAATGGGTAAAGTTATCACATTGACCCATTTAACCATTATCAGAACTTACGAAAACCAATGCAGGGGCTCTACGTAGCCACTGGACTTGTCAACCGGCTGACGTTCAATGCTAATCCCCGTACCATCTCCGGAGTCGACAACCCGACATAGGGCATTGAACTCGGCGCTGTTCTCCGTGGGAATCTGGGCCGTGGACACAGAGTTACTGCCTCCATGCTGAAATCGCGTTCGGGCCAATAGAATAGCTCCGCTGGCGTTCGCTCTTTCCAGATTCACCCTACTCTGGGTGTGCTCCTCGACAAGGTGGAACATGTCCAGGTACAAAGCATCCAGTAGCTGCCCGGCTGCCTCCTTTTCGCTCTTAGTCGACGTCATTTTTGTTTATCAAACTCTTTTTAATTGCTTATTTATTTATTGCACCAGAATTTTCAATCATATGATTCCATAACAACCCTGTTCTGAAGCCAGACCACTGCGGTAAGTTGGCAGCTCCAAGAATAATGATACAACGATCAATCGATGTAAATCGCGCTTTATTTAATCACTTTTTTGTTTTATTTACATTTAAGATGCCTTAAAATTAATAGTTATATTTTTATTCATCCCGTTCGCCCTCCTCTGGTTCATCAAAGTCACGTACTTGCACGTCGGCATCCTCGCCAAATTGCAGAACATTGTCGATTTGCAGCAAGAGATCGCCCACGCTCTCCTCGTCCTGGGAGTCCAGGGGAAAGAAGCGCACCAAACTGTAAAATAATAATGACACAAATTAATTTAAATTATTACGAAATATAAACATGGCAAATAACTGAAGGTTGACAAGTGGCAACCCTCAACGCCATCGAATAATCGGTAGCCCTGGTATCTCTCACACAAAAGCATTTTTCGACGCGTCGCAAAAAGAAAATGTGCTTGTGCAACTAAATCAATCCGAAAAAACTAAAAATAAACACCAAATAGTGCATCTAACTGCCTAAATTCAGTGCATGTGCAAAAATTCCGGATTTTGCCAAAAGCGCGCGAATAGTGAGGTGATGATATAGCACCAAAAAATCCCAACCAACAAATCCCAGGCAACACACACAAAAATCGCCTAATTTACGATACAAAACACTTTTCTGGCAAAAAACCAAAGGAATTCAAAAAATGGAAACCTCGGTCGAGGAGCACGGCATGGACCTCTCAAAGGTCTCTGTGGTGCGCTCCGCCAAGGGCGTGGACATGCTCTGCGTGGACGACTATTTGTACCACTTCGACCGCATTGGCAAAAACAACACTTACCGCTGGCTCTGCAACCGGCGGAAGGACAAGTCCACCCCCTGCAAGTCGCGCATCTGCACGCTTTTGCCCAATCCGATGGACAAGACGCACCACGTCGTCGTCGACGTCGCCCTGGTCCACATTCATCCGCGCTGCAGTGACCATGAGGTGAACAAGGTGGCCCAGCGTAAGCGGCTGGCTGTTATGAAGAAGAACGACGCCTACAGCACCACGCAGCCAAAACGGGCGCGCCAGTATGAGCGGGCCAACGCGGGCTTGAACCCGCCGGAGTTCATCTTGGGCGGCATTGACTCCTCCACCTTGGAGGCCTCCTTTCAACTGGACTTTGAGGTACATAAGTCCATGCGTCCTGTGTTTCAAATGCTGGTCTTTAATGCCCCTTAACTCGAATATTTTCGGTATATTTGGGAACCACATTTTACTATGCATCTTTTTAAAAAAACAGATAATGATAATTTGTAGCCCTAAACCTTGACCACTTTTCAATTATAAACTTAAGAAGGTTGAAATTGTCACTCTAAGGATATGGTTAAAAATGGAACAGAATTTTGAGCAATGAATTATGATAATTGTCCCTAAATTAAATTAACTAGACAGCTCAAATCCTTTTTTAGGATAACAACCAACTGCAAAATGTATACTAAAAAATCCTTTTTTTATCAGGACAAGGATCGCGTGTATATGCTTCGACGACGCGATGGCCGCGTGATGGTCTGCATCGACGGGCACCTTTACTATCTGGCTGGAAAGTCGTACAAGGGCGACATCTATCGATGGACATGCGTCCGCATGCGGGACATTGAGTGCACGGCCAAGATCTGCACGGAGGCGACTCTGGCGGGCGCTCATCGGCTGCACGCCATCGAGTCCGATGCTCACATACATCCGCACTATTCGGCCACTAAGCTGATGCACATGTTTGCCAAGCACCAGATCGTCCTTGTTGAGGATGAGCAGACCTCGGACGTGCTGGCTGAGTGTCCCAATCTAGAGTACTTCGATCCGGAAAACACATTGGACTCTACTCAACGCAACGATGATTGTGAGTCGATTATAATCGAGGAGTGTGAGGACAACTACGATGTTTACATGAGCACCGAGGAGGACCACAGTGGCGAAATGCATGAAGAGGGCGAGATACATGAAGGAGAGCTGGACGAGTCTTCAATTGTGGATCACAAGAATGAAGTCAGCGGCAAGTGGCCAGCGGCCCTCGATGTGATTGCCAACTATCTGCCGCAGCCGGGATACAATGCCCTTACGGAGTCTGACTTGACCAAGTTTAGCTTTCTGCCGTCCGCAAAGGGTCGTAAGGTCTTGTGTCTGAATCGGTATCTGTTTCATTTTGATTCCCAGAGCAGATCGAATGGCCACATGTTCTTTACTTGCATCAATCGACGCGACAAGAACCATACTTGCCATGTGCGCGTCACACTCGATCCAGTAGAAAATGGACCTGTAGTAATCCGAATCAATGGAGAGCACACGCACAGGCCAGACATCAAGGAGGTCGCCCGTCGCCTCAAGCAGCAGGCAAAGCTGGGTCAGGATATTACGCCCGAACAACAGCACAAGCTTGACAAGACCGATATTGGCGATGATGTTGAGTTCGAGAGCGACGAGGGGTCGGCCAGTCAGGGTGGAGAGACCTTTGAGCCGGAACATAGCGTCGATGGTAGTTACGAGCAAGTTCAGGAGCCGGGCAATGTACCCATGAAGAAAGTGATCAGCATTGATGGAGCCATCAAAATGGAACCAGATTCCAAGGCGAACATGATCGTGCAGTACCTCAAGGATGGCTCCGACAACATAAGCGCCAAGATCGAGATACTTCCAGATGGGCTTCAGGGGCTCGCCTCGCAGTCCCGAGGGGTATATTCGTCAACTCCGAAGGTACGCCCACCCGAGATCACAAACATACGACGACGGCGAGAGATCGTAGAGTCGCCGAAGGGCGCTCAGCCGGACATGGATCTCACCAAGATCTGTACTCTGCGATCGGCCAAGGGCCACGAGCTGCTCTGTGTTGATGGTTACATCTACCACGCCAAGAACCGAGGTGTAATTTCGCGCAATTATTGGGTGTGCATCAAGAGTCGCGATCCGGAGATCAACTGCAAGAGTCGCATCTCGACGGCCACCCAGAAGGATGGCTCGATTCGTGTGCTGCGGGTGTACAACAGTCATACCCATCCGTTCAGCGAGGATGATATAAAACGACGCTTGTTCAACGAGATTAACAAGAAGAACAACAAGAAGTTGAAGTTCAGGCCACTCCACTTTATTGGCAAATCCCTTGATCAGATTCAGCAGGAGTACGGCGATTTGGCCATTGAGCGCCTAAATGTCTCCAACATCAGCAGTGACATAGTCGTACACAAGAAACCACGAGTGGCAGGCGCTACAACAACCGGTGGCAGTCACAACAGCAGCTCGGCATCTGCCAAGGTGGACCATCATGACGATGAGGAGGATGTTGTCATCGAGGAGGAGGAAGACGAGCCGACCCACGAGCAGGGCGAGGAGCTGCTGGGCATGGAGGAAGATCACCAATACATGGAAGTGGACAACCCCGATGCCATCATTGAAGTCGTAGAAGAGGTGACGGATGAAATGGACGGCTACGGCTCCGTTGAGTATGTATACCAATAGGATTTGAATATCAAAACTTAGAGAAGGGATTATCCTTGTGTGTAAGGTAGTGAAAGGGTGTGAGATTAATTTAATCTTATGAAGCTTGCCTCTGAAGTGTTTATAGATTTCATATTAGTAGGCAAATGTAATTTAAATAATCAAATATTTATTCTTTCTTTTTAATCACGTTACTTTAAAAGTTCAACTAAACCTTTAAATTATGGTTATATTATAGGGTATTTGTCTAAAGCTCAGCTAGTTTTTCACAAAACTCGTTTGAATTGTTATTAAAATGAACACCTGCAAACTGGCCTGGGAACTTAATAAAGCTCGTGTCAGTATTACTTGAGAGCTGCGCGAGCGCACTACACATATTTTGTGAGTTTAATAAGATTTCATATTCACAAAATTCGGCGACACCATATATATTATATATAAATACGTTCATGCACTGAAAATAGCTACAACACAAAATGAAACCAAAAATAGATAAATTCGACTGAAAACTAGGGGCACCAATTGCTTTCACTTTTTGAGCTAGTGACGATCGGCAAACCGGTCGGACGAGAGTCTATAGCAAAGCTAATGCTTATTTTTCTGCCCACAACAGACCCATTTACACCATGAAACTGTACGCTGTCTCCGATGGGCCGCCCTCTCTGGCCGTTCGCATGACCCTTAAGGCCTTGGAAATCCAATATCAGCTTATCAATGTGGACTTCTGTGCCTTGGAGCATCGCACTGACGAATATGCCAAGGTAAGTGCAGAACTATTATAGATAAATCCTTTCTCTAACTAATCAAATAAACTTTCCAGATGAATCCTCAAAAGGAAATTCCTGTGCTGGACGACGATGGCTTCTTTTTGTCGGAGAGCATTGCCATTATGCAATATCTGTGCGATAAGTATGCACCGGACTCATCTCTATATCCGCAGGACGTCAACATGAGGGCGTTGATTAACCAGCGATTGTGCTTCAACATGGGATTCTACTACGCCCCCATTTCGGCCCACAGCATGGCGCCCATCTTTTTCGACTACGAACGCACGCCCATGTCGCTGAAGAAAGTGCAGAATGCACTTGAGGTCTTTGAGACCTATTTGCAACGATTGGGATCCAAATACGCGGCTGGCGATAATGTAACCATTGCCGATTTTGCGCTTATCTCGGCCACACTATGCTTGGAGGCCATTCATTTCGACCTCAAACAGTATCCGCTGGTAGCGCGTTGGTACACCACCTTCAAGGAGGAATTTCCACAACTATGGGAGATTGCAAACAGTGGCATGCAGGAGATCAGTGCCTTTGAGGAGAATCCCCCGGATTTGTCCGAAATGGAACACCCATTCCATCCGACGCGCAAGGCTAAAGCCTGAACCAAGCATAGCTAGACTAAGGGCCTGTTTGGCTAGGGGGGTGTAATATGTTCTTCTTTTCTCTAAATATTGCATAAAATTGAATATATATCTTTTATATAAATAAAATTCTACTCTGCGTATTATCAGATGTGACTAAAACTTAATCAAACTAATTTTCGATTTTTTTGCAACTTGAAATGCACAAGATTGACTCGGGCGTATGTCTTTAAAAGAACACCAATTATATTTTCAGTCAGGAAAAGTAGAGCTTTTGCACAATAAACGCTTGAGGTTTGATTGTAGCAATTAAATTTTTTATCTTGTATTCTTACACCATTATTAAAAGTAAATGTGTGTACAAAAATGAAGAGGATTTCTTTCATTCTATTATCTGTACTGTAAGTCAAAATCCTGGAGATACTTATATACGGAAGCTGCCAAATCCCAAAGCTAAAACATGAGTCTCATCTGCTTACCTGAAATCCTCTATGAGTGATCCAATCGCTTCCGTGAGCTTACTGTACTTCTCCCCGAAGCCCGTGCCAATCGTCAGTTCGCCCATCAGATTGTGGGCATCCGGCTCCAGGTACATCTCCAGCTGTTTCCGCGCCTCGCTGCTCAACAGATCCACTTTGGTCAGCACATTAACGTGCGGTTGCTCCATATTGGCCATCACACTGAGGGCGGCCATTGTGCCCGATATGAACTTGGCCCCGTCCACCATGAACTGCGAGTCCAAGCAGAAGACCACGCAGGTGCGGAAGTTCCAGGCCTCGAGCAACTGCACCAGCTGCTTGCCCATTTTCAGGTGCGTGAATAGCTCAATCTGGCCGGGCATGTCGAACAGAATGTAGTCGTCGTCCGGTTCACCGAGCATCAACTCGTCCTCGCCACCGCAGAGCTGCGCTTTCAGCCAGTCCTGGTTCTCGATGAGGAATTCCAGGCAAAATATGAGGCCCCCGTTTGGTCCATAGTGCAGCTCCTCATCCTCCATGGCATCGTCCAGGTGTATCAACTCCCGTATGTCCGCCAGCGGACTGTAATTGAAGTGTTCTGCCGCCGGATCAAGATTCACAACTTGAATATTTCGCTTGCTGTCCATGGCATATTGCTGCATGTAGCTGCAGTAAGTGGACTGGGAGGGATTTATATTAGAATATTACGAAGCCAATATGACTGGACTTACCTTGCCACTGCCTGCAGGACCTACAATTATCTGAGCGTACCGCATGGTAAATGGAATTAATTCAATTTCAAAAACAAAACAAACTCAAACGTGCTGTCCCCGATAACATCGATACCGATTTTAGCCTTAATCGTTTTAGGTGTGACCCGGTTTGTTATCTGCACCAAAACGGTATTGTATCCCGCCAAATGTGAGTATTTCAAATATTTGGATGCAAGGCAGTCTTAATATTATTTAAAGCACCTGTGCTGATTTTTGTAATAATTCTATTAAATAATTTTAATTAACATTCGGATCATGATTTAAATCTACACTTTGTTAATTCACTACGAAAGAGGGAGTTTTGTTCCACTTTAAATATAATTATTTTTAATTTACATAAACATTCAAATTGTTGTTTAAACAATTTTTGAACGTTTTAAAAGTTTTTACAGAGTCTTTTACATTAGTAAAATTCTGTATTTATGGAATATAAATATTTTAAAAATACTTCTGGATTTCCGACACTGTAACTTTTCGTAACCTAAAAATTAATGAAAAAACTGAAGTTTAATAAATTTTGGCCAGCCGTCACTACGAATCATACATTTTAATATAGGTTCATTGTCGTATCAAAGTCACCATATCACCCCTTGGTCACCTCTTATCGGATCCTGATAACCCTCCGCAGCTGTCGCCGCCGGCGGTTAATTAAATCTTTGACCGCAGCAGCGACTTAAACAGAAGGCATTAATTTACATACGATCGAATTGATAGATCAACTCGCTTGTCGCACAATCGCAGTGCTCAATCACGTCATCAGGGAAACACCCCTGCCGGGGGCTAATCCTAATTGCAGATAAACATCTGAATTGCTCAGCCAAACGGGCGCGAGGACAACAGCTGTCCATTGAGTCCATCGATTGACAGTCATAATGATGTTTTAAATGGCACGCTCACTCTGCCAAATAAAAGCGCTTAAAAAATAATAATTTTTCGTTATTTTAAATGATATATTCCCGGCGAGGTGTGGGCATGCATGTCGAAAGACCGGAAATAATTTTCTAGTTTGTACCGCACACCCATAGCCATGCACCTAAAAAAAATTGATTGATAACAGAGCATAATAATAGTTTTCGCATTTATTTCAGGGTAAGTTTAGAAATAATATTCTCAAAAATTAATTTGTTATTTTTCGAGTGCACACCCACCCCAAAGCAGGAAAAAACATGAACTGCACTTGTCCCTTATGATATTTGTCTGTTCGCCACGTTGTCCCTCTTTTTTTTAATGATATCGACAATGGCAGGGTGTGGAGTAGAGGCCAGGAGGACAACCCGGACCAGGTGTTCGATACAGGGCCCGTGCTGATAACTATATAATTTATCCTCGAATTACTCCTTTGCCCTCGGCGCTTGAACTGCAATTAGACGTGGCCAGGGTAGATGTGTTTGAAATGTTTATTCGATTTAAACTAAACCACTAAGTATAACATTTAGATATTAGCGAACTTAGAGCAATTAAATACCACAGAACATGTTTTCGTCATATAATTATTAAGTTGGTTAATAATATGTGTTAGATGCCGTGACTAGCAAAGCTTGACTAGTTGGATTTCCCTTGAATCTCTATCTCTCTGAATCCTCCTCACATTCCATTGCTGCTGCCGCCAAAGATGCTGGCCGCGGCTCCGGGATCGGACATGTCGGCACTGCCGCTGAACTCGTCGCTGCTCTGGTTGCTATTTTGGTTCTGGTTCGAGTTGTTGTACAGCGTCTGGGGCTGGGAGAGCGGGCCGCGGGGATCCTCCGGAGTCCAGGTGCGGGCGTAGAGCTTGCTGCCCGGATAGCGATCGCCCTTGCGATACCAGGACAATGAGTGGGCTACGCCGCCAGCTGTAAGCAGGAGATAGCAAGAAATAAACGATGGGTTAACATCAAGCAACGTAAAACGAATTGAAGTTGAAAAGATACAACTTAAACAAATTTTAAAATATTATCTTAAACCACCTTAAATCGAACCCTTAAAACTCTGGCCAATATCTTATAGGGCCATTATCTTAAAGGGTCCTATTCAATTGATGTCTAATAAGTAATAAGTTATAAAATAAAAATTATTAATAATATGTATTCATTCATATTTTCTGCCCTTAAACTTAAAGCCATGAATGCATAAGAAATTTAAAATATTTATAATAACAACCTATTCTTAAAATGTAAACTTGAAAAAATATCCAAAGCAAGGCTGTATCGGATTTTAGAAGGGTTTTCCGAAGGACAGCGATTCCCAGACAGGAGTCAAGCGCCGCCCAAACAATTAAAATTGTTGCCAAAAACTGAGCAAATGCCATTAGCAGCCACATTATAGGGCCATCATCGAGGCAGGGCAAACAAATATGAAAAAGGGTTCGTCCTCATCCCCGAGGGGTTGCGGATGCCCCGGCTTGTTGTTGCAGCTGCCACCCCGCTGCGCGCTCGTCATTTGCCTTGGACAAACAGAACCGAAACCAAAGCCCAGACCGAAATCCATGTCCTCCGCCCTACTCTGTCCTTGTGGGCCACATCCAATCAGAAACCACATCCCACCATTCACACCCAAGTCGGGCAATTTGTAGCTCTCGCAGTTTTCGAGTGCCTCATGCGGGTGTTGCTCAAATATGCGACCCCGTTTCCGTTTCCGTCCAGCCTCCGCAACTCGGCAAGTTTGGTGTGAACATATGCCAGGCGCGTGCCAGGAGCCCCAGCCCCTGGTCCATCTTTGCACCCATTTAAATGGAGCTCTTCTTTTCCCCCTGGAGCAAACTTTTTGCGATTTTTATCTGTATGCGAGTATGCATTGGGTTCGGTGTTATTTTTGTTTTTGCTGCAACATTTTTAATGCCAGTTAAGCATGAAAACGCTTTTGCCATCAACATGGCCAGCTCCCCGCACCACTCCCCTGCACAGCTCGGCTTCCATTTGGCCTTTAAGCGGCGACGATGACGACGACGGCAGCCATCTGCCGGAGTGTAACGAATTTCCCACGCTATGATTATGTCGATTGGGCTTTGTTGTTCCTGTTATTGTTACTATTTTGTTCACTCCCCCGCTCTATGTATCTGTGAATGGATGTGGTTGCCGTGGGCAAGGTGTACATGCATGTGGGACCTTTATCAGCTAGAAACTAATTTCACATCAGAGCTTGCATGTTCATTTTGTCGGAAGCAAATCGAAAGGTATTATAAATCGGTTTAGAAAAAGGACAAAATAAGTCAAATCTGTTCTATTTTATTTTATTTATACTATGAAAAGATTGAAATATTATTGAAAATATCTCAAATTAATGTAAACACACTATGAGAGAATGTTAAATTATTAATTATATAGTTACAAACATATTTTTTGTTTGACATATTTGTATTCTCATAATTAAAGTTTATTGCCTTTTATTTATATTGTAATTTGTTTACTTTATGTAATATTAATTAAAAATATTAATTAAGAACTATGCTTTCAATATCCAATGCTTCTGATATAAACGACTTTATTTAAATAACCAATGACACCCCTTTCAAATTGAATTTTTGCTTAAACATTGTTATAGTTTTTTTCTTATTAACTCAATTCCCAAAGCTATAATTCTGCTATAGTTTTATCCACAGAAGAGACTTCTACACAACTAAAAACCAGTTCAAACACAACTTTAACCAGTTCAAATTTGTGTTTTGACACACATGAATAAAAAAAATATATCGAAAAAAAAATGGAATGTCATTTTTTAAGGGCTATACATAACACTCAATAATAAAGGACACCCCTTTGCTTATCCCCAAATCGACACCCCTTTTAGTATTCCAAGTGCCGGGCTATTAGTTATGCAGATGCTCTCCGAGGATCCTTTGGCCAAGGGAACTCTTTGCGGGCTTCACTGTCATACATTTTGAATAGGAAAATTATTAACCAAAAAACCGTGACCAAAGCAACTTTTATGAGCTGGCTGGCGCACACGGAAACCCTAATCCAAGGCCATTGTATCCCGGGCGAAACTTGTGAAAACCCTGCCATGCCACATCCACATCCTCATCCGCATCCTCGGTGATCGATGCGATGGCAATGAGCAAAACAATTTGCTTGACTGGCAGTCACGCAAAGCCCGCAATGCGAACCAAAAACCCCGGGCGAGAAGTGTGAAAATTCCAATTAGTTACACTCAGGCAGCCACGGAAGACCCATCGACTCTGGCCAGGATGCAGTTGAGCATCCCCCGTGTGGCCATGATCGAAACAAAACAGTACCATCCGCAGATAACCTTTGAATAAGGCCAGTGGCCCCGGTCAAATTATGTTATTAAAAGTGTAACGGACCCGCTGCTGTCCATCCTCCTACGTTTTGTTAGGCTATTATGCAGGGAAATTGATTGATTGACAACTCACTGCGATCCTTGAGGATGATTTTCTTGGGCGGCTCCTTTTGGTAATTGCGCTGCAAGCTCAAACCGGGCTCGTTGCCATTCTTGTCCTTCTTTACCATCTCGCTGAGGAATGTTATGTAGCTAATGGCCAGCTTGAGGGTATCGACCTGTGGATAAACCGAATTTAAGGAGTTTTAAAGTGGATAATCAAGAAAATAATCATTAATTTCAATATTTCCAATGTTATTTATAAGAAATTGTTGAAGGAATTTAAAGATATCTTATGTATGTAGTAATTGAATTTAACAACTACTTTCAGAAAATATTAAAATTGTATTATTTTTAATTTGATAATAACATTAATTTCCAGACCACAATTTTGTAGAACTGTGTTTAGTAAATATCCGTATCACCAGGCGACTTGATCTAGCTATAGCCGCTTATCTAGTGTATTAGTTTTGAATCTATCTACTTGGATGATCGGTAAGGGAAAGGAAGACTGAATAATAATAGTTAAAATATGATCACAATAGTGATATATATATCATATATTTCAAAAAAGTCCCTTGTGGTAGCTTTCTCTTCTGATTAATATATCTAACTTATAAGATATCCTTCTCTTGATAATATTGTATAGATACGTACCTTGCTCAGTCGCTTTTCGTAGGGCAGCGTGGGAATATGGGTTCGCAGGCCTTCGAATGCTTCATTGATGGACTGCATCCGACGTCGCTCCCGCAGATTGGCCGCCTGCCGCTGCTGGGCCATTTGGGAGGCGCACTTCAAGCGTCGCGGCTTGTGACTCCGACGGCTAAAAAGGGGAAATCTGAAGACGGTTAATAGGCGAGTTCTGACTACCAACTTGGGTTGTCAATATTAATAATAATACTTAATACTTTGATTAAATATTTCTATATTCATATTCTGTATTAATATATTTTTGACAACACCAGTGCGTAGTGCCTTACGTCTTCTCAGTGTTCTCCTGGTCGCTGTTAAAGCCGCTGCTGTAGGCATCATCCTCATCATCGCTCTCCGAGCTGTGCTCGTCCCCGAAAAAGTACTCGGAACTGGAGGTGGAGGCGTTGGTGGCCTGCGATCCCTCAAAGAAGTGTCGCGCCATTGTGGCCTCCAAGTCAAAGTTATCCATGGAAAACATTTTTTCAGGCGATCTTGAAAATCTGTTGCGTTTTTGTTTGCTGATTTAAATACCCGCTAAGGGCATAACGGTTAAACTAGTACTTCCGATCCACTGATTGGCGACGCGTGACCTGCACGTGCCACAATATTCGAGAAGGGGACACAAAGTCGGACAAGTGCAACGCGTGTCGCCGCTCTTTGACTCTGGTCTCTATCTGAAAAAGGATTTAGTATATAAAGCAGGGGTTATTTCCAGGTTTTATCACCTTTCTCTGATATTGATAATAAACATGTCCAACATCATTTTGATTAGATAAGATACAGTTTAGAAGCTAATAGATATGAAAGAGTCATTTACATGGATATATAATGTTATTTATGAAGGAAGCAAGGTGATGGGGTTGCAAATAATATTCGGCTATAGACTTTGGATTTTTAAGCTTACAGTATGAAAACTTTTTTACATTGCCTTAAACATTGAGCCAGAAAAAAATATATGAAACACAAATCATATTTAAGTGTTGTCTTTAATAAATGATGAATAAAGTTATATGTACATTTATTTGTTAAGTTCCAAATTTAATGACAATTTAGTATTCAAAGCATGAAATCAAAAGTAGAATTCCTTTTTCCTTAAACTTAAGACGTTATTTTTCGTACTTTTATTATATTTTCAAGGTTCAATAAATAAATAAACACTTTTGATAAAGAAATACAAATTTAAAATGCCTACAAAAAAATAGTGTTTATTTTTAATAATTTTTAAGTGCTGAGATACTCAAAAGATAAATTAAAATATGTATAACATTTTGTTTTGCATTAATATATGATGTAGTTGGTAAAACCACGTGTCTGGTGTTTAATGACATTTACACTCACCTCAATCACTGTGAAATATCCAATAAATAATCCCCTGACTAGAGTTTAATTATAATCTACAAATTTCTGGGAAATTGTTCGAATTGCACATCACCACACACACAACCTAATAGGAGGAATCAGTTGATATCACCCCAATAATCCCTATAGATCGAAAGGTAACGCGAACACTATCATCGAAGCGCGTTGCGTTGCGAACTCTGAGACCGCCGGGAAGCGAATGCCTGGGCTTGGTCCTGGAAATTCTGCAGGACACCCGGTCTGATAAGAAGAGCGCAGCGAGGGGTGGATATACCATAGAATGCATATATCGTGCCTTTCAATGGCGGCGCCACATCAAAAGGTACAGCCAGCGGGGCGGAGCTTAAACAGCGACCAATCAGAGCGTGCCCTGTGAAAGTTTTGGCCAGACAGGGTTGCATTTTCGGGGTGCCATAAGCTTATTAAGCTTACCCCCAGAGGCTGGGGAGGGTTAAATTCTATGTTCCGGGCCATGCTCTGCAAACAGTCATTGAATTGTTTTTTGATTCGGTCGCCCGTTTATCTGTTTAAGCGGAATTATTGCCCAAGTGCTTGACAATGGAAGGTGTTGATGTTTGATGCAGAGACAAGTGTCTCGCTTAAGGGGGTGGACCTGCAGGAGCAGCAGCAGTAAAAGGGGTTGAGGCGCCAGCTGCACAAATTCCACCATGATGTGCAGGAATAACCAACTCTGCATGGAGATGGGGATTACCTCGAAGCACTTCTAAGTCTAATTAATGATTTGTTGCAACCGAGACGAGCTCAGCAAATATGGTTTTAAAAAAGGAACAGAATAGTTTGCGGCCCAGCGGAATTTGTCAACCAGCATAATTTTTAAGCATTAGCAAAGGACAAATTCAAATATTTGCACTGTCTAGGATTTCCTCCTCCTCTTTTCCTTCCCTTTTTTATTTTCGAAAACAACTCCATTAAGAGGTGCTTGCAGTATTCGCTGCATATTTTACGGGGCTCACAAATGACAAGGGTGTCAAAATATGATGCACTTAAATTATATGTATTTGTTTATTATAATCTAACATATTTCATAATATATTAATCAAATGATAAAAAAGTTAATTTAGTTTGAGAAGTAGGGATAAAATATCTGTATATCGATACGATATTTTAACATTGCATTCGGACCAAAATAAATTTCATTTTTCAGGAATATTGAAATTATAACCTAAAAATCAATTTCTGTAAGTTTAACATACATATATTTGTATTAATTGTATACTTTTAAAAAACAATATTTTCTAGATGATGTTAACTGCGATATTTTTCTTGATAATTCATATCCTTAAATTACCCAAAGGTCCACAGATAATGTGAAATGTATATCTAATATACAACATAATACATATA